>JARJHM010001038.1:0-83952 GCA_033356055.1 Carex pumila | reverse complement strand
TTTTCCTAAGGGAATTGAATTTAAGGTTGGCATGACATATCATATTGACTAACAAAGAAGGGGTCTCTTTCTGATTTAGATAATTAAGGGAATTTCTTTTACTCAAATCTTTCCTTCACTGAAAATATACAGTATTTAATAAAGAATGTTGACTGACAATGAAGAAAAAAAGAGAGAGACTGACCTAGAGTAGTCAAAATGGATAACCACGAATAGACATAAAGCGGTACGAGAGCATATTTGATAGACCAGTGAGCTTGTATAAGCCTTCGCCAGATATAAAACGTGTAGTGTCTGTTGTCAGCTAGTAGATACGGATGTGCTATGCTGGAAAATTCAAATACAACTTAAAAAAATTTAACTGTCAAAAAAGAAGAAGAAAAAAATTGGTTTCTCCAGTGAACAAACCTTACCTGAAATACTTAACCCATATGGTGCTTACGCAAATCGCCGCAAAAAAGAGAACAACATTACGACTTCTATTTTTAGCAAATAGATGGAACAACTGAACAGCATGGTTAGGCGAGAAATGGAGAGGAAATGCAGCGGCTGTTGAAACTAGACCAAAATATAAAATTTGAGAAACATGGGGAGAAACAACATGAGCCTCCTTAGCACCTGTCATACATAATCGAGAGAGAGGTCATTAGTTCGGATTTTTTTATTTTTTATTTTTCTAAAAACCAAAAAGTAAATAAGAAGTATCATTTAAAAGTTACCAAGAACAACGCCGCCATTCAAGAAGACAAAGGCCCCAAAAGCGGCAAGAACAAATGCGAAGGGAGTGAATGCAACCAGCACTCGCCACTTTACATACCAAAATGTTTTACAGATGGCAATGATATCACCAATTAGACCTAACAAATAATTTGCATACAAAATAAAGAAATTGCCTGAGCACATAACATTTGAAATACACATTGAAATTATATATCGATCTAGTAGAAATAATCATGTTTCCTCTTCCCTTTCTACTCTGATATTTCGAAACAAGTACACATTGAAATATTTAAGAACAGACAATATAATTCAAGTTTACAAACCGGGGGCATGATCAAGCGGCTTTTCACTCGAGTCAGAGCACAGAACTTCACTCGTAGTTGTGCCATATTTTTGTCGTTTTCTCAAGTTTGAAGAAAAGGCCTTTGTTTCCTTCTCAGTCGGGACCCGCTCATGTTTCCCTATTTGCATGTCATAATTCTCCCTTAAAGGACGCTCTTTAGCAGAGAGATCCTCAACATAACTAATTGCACCATTTGCAGCGATAAAAATGACCCAAATTACATTTGTCTGCCGGCATAGCACAGCCACAGCTCCAAACTATATAAAAAAGAAAAATGATAAGGTTTAAGATGACTTCCGATTAATACATGAAACAAGACAACATTTTACAAACATACGATAAAATACTGAAAGGAAATATCACTACTTCTATAAGATTAACCTAACAGTTGTGCGTATTTACAAACGTAAGATAAAACATTGAACTTTGCAAAGAACCATATTTTTTTCCACTAAGATTAAAAAAGGTTATCACTTACCCTCTTCAACAGTACCAAGATGAACCAAGTTGTGGTACGTTATATACCATGAATAGTAAGTAAGAGGATTGTTGAACAAGCTCTCTACAGAACCAGTCACAATTGGTACCAGTCCATGTGTCTCATACCGATTTATCCCAACAGCACTTACCATAGCACTAAACCAGAAATTCTTCTTCAAGCAAGTTAAGTACATTGCAAGAACAGCAGCAAGAGAAGCCACGTCAGTATAATAAAGAAAAGTGAAGAACCAGTGCACCGGTAATAGACCAACACAAATTGCATAAAGGGTCGCCTTCCTTTCTGTCGTACCGGGTTTCAGATGCATAACGATACCTTGAACTAAGATACTACATATAATTGCCAAAACAACATTTGTGGACCGTAGGATTGGGGTGGTACATAGATCAGATTGAGACAGGTTCAAGATCCATTTGCCTGGAAACAAAGAAGCAATGTATGCAAGTGAAAGACCATACCTGCACAGTTTTCAAGACGAATAAAAATCAAGTAGAGGATGCAATTGGCCAGGGATTCGACCAATCAGAGTAGTGGCAAATAAAATAATCTTATGTCAAATTGCCATTGACTATAAGCTAAAAAAAAAACTTTTTTTAACATCAAAATGCTCTTGATTACAACTCAGATTAATTTTAAATGGGTGTAATTGGGTGAAGTCCTAATAAAACCCTGAACTTTTGGTAGACACAATAACAGTAAAAAGAGAGTGAGTCAACGGTGAGTTGCAAAGTTTGGAACTTGTTTTACTTCACATCCATACTTCCATTTTCAAAGTCCAAACAGTCGATCTAAACCGATCAACATGATCTCCATATTAAAATGTGCCAAGGGGCCAAATTTACATTTTTTTTTATAATTTTCTTTTACTCTTTTTTAGATAGGTAGAAAATCATTGTTTTTGGATGGATTTTAGACCATCCAAAAAAGCAATTTTCTACCTATCTAAAAAGAATAATTAACAAGTTCCAGAAAGATGTAAAATTTGGTACCCGAGGACATTTTCATATGGAGATCATGTTAAGCGGTCCTAATTGACCGTTTGACTTTCAAATGTAGAAAATAGCGTGAAGTAAAGCCCTTACTTTGAAACTCACAATTGCCCAACTCGTTAAAAAACTGATGCAAATAGAAGGGACTATAACAAATGCCTAGCAAACATGAGAATTATAAACAGTATAACAGATACTGACAAGCCAGGAGGCGTAGTGATCATAGGATCCCAAGATCGGAAATTGCCTTGGCAGTACTGCTGGGCCTGAGGGATGTGAAATATCTCATCCTGTTAAATAAACTGCATCCTTAGGTACACAATCATCATAAAAAAAATTAAGAAAAGAGGAAAAGTAATCGCAGAGAGAGAACAAACAAACCATGTAGGGTTGGGGAACGGTGCAATTGAGGAGCATAGAAACGGGGATGGCCCATAGGCTCACCGCCACCGCCGTCGTTACCCTCTTCATTTCTCTCCAGAGGTCGAAAAATCAAGGTCTGATCGGATGATTTCGCCAATCTAAAATTACGTGGTTACCCTTATCGCTGATGGAAAAGTGGCGGCTGAAGAGGAGGAAGAGGCGGAGGGATACCCGAAATGGGCCGAGTCGCAGAGTCCCTGTGAGTTTCAGAGATGCTTTCGTTTTTGCTTTGCTTTCCCTCCTCTTCGTTGCTGTGAGTTTCAGAGCCAACTCTGTCTTTCCGCCTTTCTCGGGAGCGATAGAATCTTAGATCCAGTGACCGAGTACAAATGAGATCTGAGTCGTCCATTCTAATCTGTCACGAATCTCTCAAAACGCTCCTATCTAAATGTATACCGTGTTACTTTTTGATGTTTAGATCTTGTAAAGTAACTCAATTTGTTTTTAGATTTGGACAGTCAGATTCGAATCGGACCGACAGATTAAAGGACACCGTCCGCTCCATCTCGGACCGGATTTGAATCGGACGGTCTGGATCAAAACAAAAAAATTGGATTACTTTAGGAGATTGTCGGATGCTAATTGGACAAGTTTCCATGGACAAACAGGCCGGCAACTGGACAGATATTTGACGAATATTATATACAAGTAGGTTCCTAAAGGCCCGTTATTTGAATTGCATTTGTACGAACGGGTTGATTTTGATTGAGTTTTGAAAGGCCCATTAAGCAGCTTGAATTGAGTCTAGATTGATCCGATCCATCTCACTCCCTCTCTCTTGCCTTCATGCTCGAACAAATCGATCTGATTAATCTCACCATCTCATTCCATCTCTCTCGCCTCCCCGGCTCGAATGGTCTCAAAACAGACATTTGCGGGTAATGATATTCGAGTTGGATAATTATTTACAACAATTCTTATCAGAATTTGACGAAGATTTTTTTTGATATTTTGCAATGGTGAAGAAAAAAATCAGATGTGGTATACGATTTTAGCAAAGATAGTAAGATATTTTTTTACGGTTCAAGTCTCAAATGTTGAATCATAATCACCTTTTAGTATAACGGGTCGATTAACGGTTCATTTGCGCAACACTACGAGTCTACGACAAACTATCTAGATTCTCATTTGCTAAAAAATTTGGTTTGGCAACGTTAATATATTAACGGTAGTTCTGACTTGAGAGCCAATTCGTTGTTAGTTTCAGACTGGAACCAACTTGCAGAATCAAGACAGGTATGAATGAATCGAATTGCTTCAGGTATTTAGGAAGTTGCATGAAAATAAACAAAACAATTTAATGTTGAATTTATTCATTTAGGGAAAATTTGTTTTCATTTTTCTTAACTTATAAAATATTACCTCTTATGCCCAAGAAATTACAGTTAATTGCGCACATTTGATGTGCATGTCTGTGCACCGAGTGATATTTTATTCCCAAATTTGTTCTTTAGATGCCATATTGCATTATTATTCGTAGAATATTCGTGTACAGTAATATTGTAAAAATCTTATCAAAAGTGGCTTTAGAAGTCAGCTAACAATTTCATTGATAAAAAATGTAATTACAAGAGTCAAATGAGTTTAATTTTTAAATCTAAACTTTGTTATTCTCAATAATTCATCTAAACTACTTTCACCATCTAATCCTACTTATTTAAACTCTTAAACAAGCGAAGACATCATTTTCTAACTCTCTCCACAATTTCATTTGTTTTCATCCGATAGCTATCACACTTCGATGGTCCAAACTACTCACCATCGCACTTTGACACGCACTGTCGCACTTTGACGGTTCGATCTACTCACCGTCGCACTCTGACGTCTGGATCTACTAACCGTTGCACTCCACGGCCGAATCTACTCACCGCCGCACTCGCGACGGTTGGATCAACTCACCGTCACACTCCAATTGTAATAGGTAGAGACTACACACTCCAAGCTCCGACGATACTATGTTCTCAGCTTCGGTCGGCTCCCTCCCCTCTCTTATTCTCTCCCCCACTTAAGGAGATAGAGACGGGAGAGAGGAGTATACCAGTGTGTCGAATTGAAATCTATAAGAAAATGAGAAAGATGAAAAGGTAAAAGTAGAGGAAAGAGACGACTAGGTCTGAATCTCTTTCTTGTAAAAATCTTATCATCCAACTTTTAATTTACTAAATTTTTTCACAATTAAGTTCACAATTGCTAAATCTGTACATGGATAAGGTATTTGCTTTAAAGAAATAATTATTTTTTAATAAAAAAATGAAGTTGCTAGCGATACAATGTATTGTTAAACACAAATATTTCAAATTCACACATGATATTCATGTATTATTCGTGAAATACATACATGAATCAAGTGTTTCAAACTCTTTCAATGATATCTTTGTTTCTGCCTTAAAATATCCTCACACAGTCATTTGTCAAAATTTGTCTCTCAACTCTTATATGTTCAAGTCTAACAATCTAATAACATATTGTTAAAATTGGTTTTCAATGCTTGATTTTCATGTTTGTTTGCTTCAAGATTTTTATTGATCTAACTTGCATTGATTGATAGACATAAATTATATACACATTTGATCTAGATTTTATCATAAAACAACCGCAAATATATTGTATTTGTAATATAAAGTGATTAAAATACACCTGAAATCAAGTTACTACGGTTATTTGGCTTTTTATTGCAGGAAATGATGAAAAATGATGAAAATACCTCTCAGTGCCGATTAACCACATGCACTACAGATCAGTGTAGTCACATTTCCAACATCCAAGCGCTGTGCAAGAATTTTTTCCGAGCCTAGTGCAGACGCAGTTCCACCCGCACTGTGGATTTCTGGACGCGCACCAATTTTAAAAAGGTATAATAAGCTATACATCAAAATTCGTGCGGATGCACGGATCTCGATGCAGCTGCACTTTGGTCGCACAGGAAAAGTCCGAGCCTAGTGCGGATCTCGATGCATCTGCAGTGCGGATCCCAGTGCGGATGGTACTGTAGCAATGCGGATTGCAGTGCGGACGCACTGTAGCATTCAGCCAAAAATAGAGTCTGAACTTAAAACGGCCATAACTTTTGACTCGTAACTCCGATTAAGGCTTATGACCACTTTTTGGAAAGCTAGCGAGAAGATCTACAACATGAGAAACTAAAAGCTAAAATTTTTCTCAGTGCGGATCAGCCCACCCGCAGTGCGGCCCGGAGAACCCGCACTGGACTCGCAGAAAGCCGAAATTGCACGTTTTTGACAGTTTTTCTATTTTTGGTGCATCATGGACGCGTTTTGACAGCCACATGTGGACAAGACAATCCTGAAAAATAATCCAAATATAACACCCACTAACTCCACTTCCTAGGCTCTTAATTGGACATGATCCTTGGCTATGAAAGAGGGGATCTCATCTCATCTTATATCATCTCTTCGCAAAGATCATCATCCACACTCATCTCTCATCTCATCTCTCTTTCCATCCCTCATTCTTTTCATTTCTCTCTACACACACACAATACATAGCGATAAATTCTGAAGTAAGGAAAGCTTTCAAGCAAGGAGAAGAAGGGTTTCCTGAGCAAGAAGTCAGCAAGATTGAGGACTTTGATCAAATAAAGAGTGTAATCATTTCTTTATTTCATTTCTTCTTACTTTGCCAACTTTTGTAATGGATCTCTCCATGAGGGAGTAGATCTCTCTCTAGGGGTTTAGGTCAATGCATAAACTTGTTTAATTCAAAAAAAAAAAAAAGGTACATCTTATTGTACTGAAACTTTGTGCATACGCTTTTGCGCGTATGGAGCTTTCTTCGTCACGAATTTGACGTTATGCATTTGTGCTATCTGGTGTTGTAAGGCCTCCATTTGTGCTCGCAAGGCAGTAACCTCATCGACTTTCATGAGACCCGGTGTGGTTTGGGCTCGCCCCCCTTGCTCGGCTGTCCACTCCCGTTGGTTGATTGCCATATCCTCAATCATTGCCATGGCTTGTGCCGGGTCCATTCGTGACATGTTTCCCCCTGCAGCTGAATTTAAATGAGTTTTAGTAGCTATTGTGCAACCTCCATAAAAAAATTGAAAGAGCAACTACATGTCAAGGCCATGGTTAGGGCATAAGCGTTGGAGCTCCGCCCATCGATCCCATGCCTCGGTTAGAGATTCCCCCTCGGCTTGCTTGAATGTCGTGATCTTCGTCCGAAAATGTTGGGTTTTGGATGGAGGAAAGTATTTTCCTAGGAATAACTTCTCCATGTCATCCCATGTTTCGATGTGGTCCCGGTTGACGGTCCTTAGCCATGTTCGCGCGTTGTCTCGAAGGAACAAGTGGAAGCATTTGAGTTTAAGGTTGTCTAGATCATCTCCTTCTCGCGCGAAGGTGCCACAATATTCTTCAAAAACCGCCAAATGAGCATGGGGATCTTCATTTAGGGCTCCTCCGAACTGGTTCTGGCCCAATAGGTGGATGAGAGAGGGCTTGATGTTGCGTGGATCTTGGCCATGAGGAATGAAACCGAAGCGGGGGCCTTGTTGATGGTTACGGCCATTTCTGTTATTGTTGTTGTTCCTATGGTGAGATTGTTCATCATGGTGGGATCCATGTTGGGATTGGTTGTCTTCGTTTTTCATGCTTTGATGTTCTTCTTCTTCTTCTTCTACAATTTTGGAAAAAGGAGTTCTTCCGGTGCTAATAGAATGCTTCAAAAAGAACCAAGATTAGGTACCAAACAAGAAGAAAATAAAAATCTAAAATAAATTTGTAAAGTAAAAACTTAGAATTAAACTATACTCCCCGGCAACGGCGCCAAAAACTTGATGCGCGCAAAAGCGTATGCTTGAAAGCTTTCCTTATTTCAGAATTTATCGCTATGTATTGTGTGTGTGTAGAGAGAAATGAAAAGAATGAGGGATGGAAAGAGAGATGAGATGAGAGATGAGTGTGGATGATGATCTTTGCGAAGAGATGATATAAGATGAGATGAGATCCCCTCTTTTATAGCTAAGGATCATGTCCAATTAAGAGCCTAGGAAGTGGAGTTAGTGGGTGTTATATTTGGATTATTTTTCAGGATTGTCTTGTCCACATGTGGCTGTCAAAACGCGTCCATGATGCACCAAAAATAGAAAAACTGTCAAAAACGTGCAATTTTGGCTTTCTGCGGGTCCAGTGCGGGTTCTTCGGGCCGCACTGCGGGTGGGCTGATCCGCACTGAGAAAAATTTTAGCTTTTAGTTTCTCATGTTGTAGATCTTCTCGCTAGCTTTCCAAAAAGTGGTCATAAGCCTTAATTGGAGTTACGAGTCAAAAGCTATGACCGTTTTAAGTTCAGACTTTATTTTTGGCTGACTGCTACAGTGCGTCCGCACTGCAATCCGCATTGCTACAGTACCATCCGCACTGGGATGCGCACTGCTACAGTATCATCCGCGCTGGGATCCGCACTGTGGATGCATCGAGATCCGCACTAGGCTCGGACTTTTCCTGTGCGACGAGAGTGCAGCTGCATCGAGATCCGTGCATCCGCACGGATTTTGATGTATAGCTTATTATACCTTTTTAAAATTGGCGCGCGTCCAGAAATCAATCTAAGTGCTTATTTTGGCCATATTCCAAACCGTGTGTTCGTAGTGGGCATTTTTCTTCGGTTTTGCACGGATTTTGATGTATAGCTTATTATACCTTTTTAAAATTGGCGCGCGTCCATAAATCCATCTAAGTACTTATTTTGGCCATATTCCAAACCGTGTGTTCGCAGTGGACATTTTTCTTCGGTTTTTCTTCATTTTTCTTCATTTCCTGTAAGTTAAAACCAAACAAACGCAATAACTTGATCCTAGGTGTAATCTATTCACTTTATATTCAAAATACAAGATATTTGGTATTATTTCGTGATTAAAATCAGATCGAATATATATATATATTTTAGGCCTATTAAATACTTAGCGATAAATTATGAAGGAAAGCTTTCAAGCAAGGAGAAGAAGGGTTTCCTGAGCAAGATTCGGCAAGATAGAGGTTTTTGATTTGTTAAAGGGTGTAATCACTTCTTTTATTTCATTTCTTCTTACTTTGCTAACTTTTTTGTAATGGATCTCTCTAAGAGAGAGTAGTTCTCTCTCTAGGGGTTTATGTCAATGCATGAACTTGTTTAATTCTATTTTATTCGGTTATTTGTTTTTATTATGATTGTTTTATGGGATTTGATTGTTAATTTATGTAATTTAATTATTTGTGTTAATTACATAGTTAGTACTTGAATTGTAGTATCCCGTTTTGGATTCAAAAGAACCAAAATTGACTGTGATCAATATGATAGTACCAAATTATGAATGCAAATACTCTAGGTTTAGATTAAGATTGTAACCAATTTAATCTAAGCTAAAACTATAGAAATTAAGGTTAGGAACTTGGTGAAGGACCTAACCGTGAAGCCATATCCTAATTAGGACATCTCAATTCGAATTGGATATTGGTACGATGGACTTAATTGTGAAGTACCAATATTTGATGAGAGGAGAGACTAACAAGAGCTCAATGGGTCTAGGTAGCTAGGGTGAGGGACCTCATCGAGAAGTCCGAATTACCTAGGCACATTATTAATTTACGAAAGTAACCCTTAATAACATATTAGGTTAGAAACCTCATCAAATTATACATGAATTCAAATAAATATCGAATAAATAGAGTTAGCAAGGAATTGTAAACCAAAGACCCCTGGATCTCTAAATCTTGAAAGCAAATCAATTCCTTTCTTTTACTTTTATTTACAATTATTGTTTCAAACTCCTTTCTTTTGGGTATTGAACCCAACCTTAGAAATCGTTAGAATAAACCGCCCCCCCCCCCCATTTACTTTATTGCACTTTACTTTCTTTCTTTTCTGAAATTTATTATTTAAAGTTTGAGCATAGTATTTACCATACTCTCTATGATTCGATGCCCGATAATATACTACATGGTAGAATTGTATACTTGCAATCTAATTCAAAAGTGTATTTGAGGATAAAGCTTTTTACCATACCCTTTGGACGTATCATTAATCTCAAAGCAATTATGACAGTAGAAAAATCTTTTAGATTCAAATTGGAGTCAGATGGCTATTTTATGTTTTTAATAAAAAGATAAAATAAATATTATATAAATTTAGAATATGTTTTAATATAAAAGACAATAAAATGGGTAAATAGGTGAGTTTTTACAGTTTAGAGGAAAAATATGTAATTTTAAAATTTAGAGGGCACATCCGTAATTTTAGAGTTTTAAGGGGTATACGTGAAATTTCCCCCATCAAAAAATGAATGACGTTCATTGGTTTGGTTCGGGCTCCCACGGATCGCAAACCAGCAAGAAAAATCCTACCGTCCACTGCCTCTCCATCTGACGGTCTCAGTCTCCCCCATCCTTCCCAGACCCACGGATCAACATCAACATTTCTTTCCAACCGCTCACTATAAAAACCAATTACGTAACCCTTTCTTCTCTCCAAACCTCAAACCTTACAAATTCACTCCCAACTCAAAACCAACTGTAACAGGCGACATGGATACCATTTCTCCAGAGATGAAGAAAGGAGCTGCTGGTCGCAATGGAGGTGTTGTGAAGAGCAAGCCAATTTCTAAATCTGTCAAGGCTGGTCTCCAATTTCCAGTTGGACGCCTCAGTCGGTACCTCAAGAAAGGCCGGTATGCTGATCGTGTTGGTGCTGGTGCCCCTGTCTTCGCTGCTGCTGTGCTCGAGTACCTTGCTGCTGAGGTGCATTACATTTTTCATATTCTCTTTCTTTTCATAAGGCCATAAAATTGAGGCAAAATTAAATACTGATTGAATCTTTGGTTTGTAGTTGTTGGAGTTGGCTGGGAATGCTGCACGGGATAACAAGAAGAAAACGATAATACCAAGGCACGTGCTTCTAGCGATAAAAAATGACGACGAGCTCTGGAAGCTTCTCAACGGAGTTACCATTTCATCAGCTGGAGTAATGCCGAATATTTGGTCGGAGCTTCTTCCAAAGAAGACATCTGACAAGTCTCCAAAGGAATCAAAAGTTACTGTCTAAGAATAGAAATAGGGAGGATTGATGTGCTAGTTTTTGTATTTAGTTTTAGTTATGGGATGTTTATGGTAGTCTAGGGATGATGGATGTGTTCTATGTTAGGCTGACTTGTGACAATTAGTAAATGAAGTGATCTATGATTTCTAGATTTGCTTGCACTTTATATTAAAATTGCAAATTTTAATTTCTGTGAGTAATTGCACATAACCTAGAATTTGCCTAATTGAGAAGGTTGCTGAAGAAATTTTAGATTTTGGACACTTTAACAAAGTTAAATAAGTGTAATTGCTGACAGGTGTTTTTAAAAGCTAAAATCTGTAAAATTGTACTGTACATGTGCTTTAATTGTTTAGATATGACATGTAGTAAATTTAAAATTTATTTGATTGATAATTTATTTTAGAGTTATTAAAACTATCAAAAAGGTTAACATTGATTTATTGTACTGAAAAACATTAAATCGATCCAAATTTAATACATGCACTATTAAATAAAAACAAAATAAAGTACTAAAAACATTAAAATTTTTAATTCTGACTTGAAATAATATAACTTTAGAAATTAAATATTTTTTTATACAAATTGAATGCAAGCTAGAATTACTCTTTATTAATTTCAAAGTTAACATTTGAAAATGTAGAAGTTCATATTTTAATAGAAATTTAAATATTTGCACATTATGTAACTACCTTTTAAATTTTTATAAAATACAGGAAGTTAATACCATTCGATTACCTAGCAACAAATGTAACCGGACAAATAATTAACGATACAAATAAGAGTAATACAAAAATAGAAATACTAAATACAAAAAGAACATAAACTAAAACTTTAAAAAAGAGGCATTAGCACTGCAGAAACAATATATTTCAACCAATAAAAAGAATGAAGTTTACAAAAAGTGGACCAAGGTAAATTGAAATTACACCTTCCGTATCAATAATATATTAATATCCAAGCCAACATATGGAAATATAAAATAGAAAAAGTAGAATTGTTCAATGAGAAAATTTAATCTTTAGTCAATATAATTTTCGTCATCATCTCTTTCTAAGGTACTACTGCATTTTGTATACAATAGTAATTAAAAAGTAACAAATAATAAAGTGCATATTCTGTATATTATGTTGGGTGGTTTTATAATGAAATTCCTCTTCATTGAAGTATTCTTAGCAGCCTATCTCCTCAAACTCTCCACTATGTATGTTGCATACAGGTCCCTATAGAATAAAAAATCAAGTTCAAGCATGAGAACAAGTATCATTTATCATGTCAATAAGGTTATAAATACAAAAATGCACAAAAACAATAGCGTTTTTCTTGACATACTAAAACCTGACGTTATGCTACAAGAATAATCAGGATTGTAGTATTGTACTGTCAAATATTAAATGGATTATAAAATACATTGTAATGTTTGGTTTAAACTTTTAAGATGTAAGCATAACTATTTGGTGCAAATATGTAATAGTTTTGGGGGCAATTTGCAAAAGTCCAAAATAGTGCTGATTTGAAATGAAATAATAAAAGAAAAATTACATGGAGTGCTGGATTGCTTCATAAGCAGAAGTTGCAGGTAAGAAGTCATTCACAGCCACTTCTTTGTTCTCATTCTTCTTATCTATATTTTAAATTTTGATAATTGTCAAATAATAATAAGCTAACAGATAAAACTGTAAATGTTCAACTGAACATGCCTAAAGCATGCTTGGTTCCTAATTAAAAATGCTTCACAAATGTTGATAAACCTCCGTCATTTTTAAATTTCATTGCATAAGGTTGATAAACCTTCACCAACACCAGCATAAGGACTGTGTTCATACTTACTTTCTGGTACCCAAAAAAAATGAGATACAAAAGTACTAGAGCAAAGAAATATACAGTCTTCAAAGAAGCGCCTGATTTCAGCCAAGCGATGCGGTGGTAGCTCCTTGATGTCAGTAAGGTGCTTGTACTCTGGGTCATCAGCACACACTGCTATTATCTTGTCATCTTTCTCTCCCTTTAAAATGAAAAATGCACATTACAAATTGACACCTACTTATTAAACCACACTACTCATATATATATACTGTGTTAAGAACATTTATGGCTTTTGCACGGAACAACATAGGTACTAACGTGGTCAACATGAATGTATATCTTTTGCAAAGGTATAGATACTTGAAACTTTTGCAAGGTTATTATAAGAAAAAAAAAATATAAGGTTATATATGCAAATATTTAATAGACAGGAGCAAGATATATTAAATTACCTGATCAATCATAGGCATGAGACCAATGGCCTTTGCCCTGAGGAAGCAGCCTGGGAGGACTGGCTCCTGCAACAGTTAAACTATTTATAAGAAACAATTGGCAGTGTATTATAAAATTAACATGTTTGATTCATTTAATACCAATTCATTATATTATAGTCCTAGTACTGTGTATATTATTATTAATATACCTGCATTATGACCAAGACATCTATGGGATCACTGTCTTCACAGAGAGTGCGAGGTATGAACCCATAGTTGTGCGGATACACTACTGATGAGTACAAAACACGGTCAACCTGTAAAATATAATTACAAAAATTCAGAAATAAAAACTTCAGTTTTACTAAAGCATCCATAAAGAACGATAAAATTCAAAAATTTGATCATTACCTTTATAAGGCCAGTTTTCTTGTCCAGCTCATACTTTACTTTGCTTCCTTTTCCAATCTCCACAACCTGTATTTAAAATAAATAAATGAGTGCATGCCAAATGCTGATAACACAATACAAATATGCAAGGGCACAAAGTGGCTGTATAATTTTAATTGCAAACAAAATGTATTAGTTTCAAGGCATGTTCAAGATTACTCAACTACAACCACAAGTCAAAATTTCAAAACTTAGAATCACAGTACCCTGTTTAAGAGAGAGAATGTTGACTTACACAATTGAATATAACAGGTGCACCCGGACCTGCATTAGAGAGAGAGAGTCAATTAATGCAAGCTTTTTAATTTGATGTATCTAGGTTATAGAGAGAGAGAGGGCAGCCCTGAGCCCTGCCAAGGTTGAGAGAGAGAGAGAAAGAGAGAGAGAGAGTACCAATTTCAAGGTCATGCCAAGGATGAGCAGCAACAGATCGGTGCGACAAAGAAGAGAGTATTCTTTCATTCAAAGGTGCACTCTTCGGTTTGGATTCAGTATTTTTTTTCTTTGGTTCCGTGGCCGCCGGCGCTGACATGTCGATGTCAGCTTTCAAATCACTAATTACTTCATTGGGCTCGTTAGCGTTGGTTACCGCTTCAATAGTTGGTGCCATTGTTTTCCTGTAATATTTAGTAATTTTAAGAGTTCTGATTATAAACCAAGGCCAGTAATTCTCTGAAAAATACCACTGTCATTCAATTCACATGGACAAAAACATACAGTTTGTGAAGTTAGATATCCTCCATAATAGATAGCAAACTTAAATAACAAAGAATATAAAAGAATTCTACAAATGTCAAAATTTCTTACAAATCTATGAGTAATCAAACATGTAATATAATGGTGCTGGCAATATTTAACAGAAGTCAGACAAAAATTATTACAGCACACAATTTCCACAAAAATTACAAGATTAATAAATTTCAACCATTGATCTGGAGAAAATTCTTTCATTTACTTTAAATAATTTGAAAAACTTAGGGTCAACAATGAATATAATAGAAGCTATGCTGCACCTATACTCCAGAAACCTAACCGTAATCATGGTCATGTATTTGACACGGGACCCGTATGATAACTATCAGGTACAACACCTGGTGTATCAATACCTATTAAAATTATTTGACCACTTGGTTCGATCAATATACAACCTAATACAAACTCAGAACCAGTTTCTGATCACAGTATCAGACAGTGGGTTTCTTCACTATTAAATTGTGCTGGAACCCCTTTTGCTTTTTTTTTTTTCCTTTACCACAGCGCTGTTAGCCTACTTATAGTAACCTAAGCATGCACCAATTACTAGGGTTTGTACCAGAACAGTTGCCGCAGGGGTGTGGGGTTGGGGGGTTGGGGGGTTGGGGGGTTGGGGGGTTGGGGGAGCATGGTTGTCTCAGATTCACAATAATGCAGTAATTATTTTAGATTCCTCATTCCTATGCTTTCCCTAACAGAGGCATTAATAGTTCACGTAAATACGTAATGGCAGTCATGTGACTGATGCTAATAAACCCCCATAATTACATATTATTGGGTATATTATGTGATACATTAATTTGTTATGAAATGCTTATAAACTTCAGTTAAGTTTTAAATGTGCATTTTCTATATATAACAAGTTAGAAAGTATTTGTAAATATTTTTTTATCAATGGAAATTGTGAGATGGCTGTTGCCAACTTACCCTAAAAAAAAGTTAAAAAGTATCTTATGTTTTTTAATAAAAATGCTTTAAAGATGCTTTAATTTCAGGATTAAATATGCATTTTTATATATAATAGCTAGAACAAATGAAACGAGTGGAATAAATGAATTTTACTATTTATTAATAAAACTGCACAAGTACGTGAAAAAAAAAAACACAAAACGAATTTATGTGTATATTTTAATTCGACATAATAAAACATGAATAGATAATAGAACTGGTACAGAGATGAACAAAAAAGAAAATTGGGATCTCTTTCTTGTGAACGGTAATTTTGGAGAATTTATTTTGATTAAAAAACAAAACAAAACATTACAGATCTATACTGATCATGCTAAAACAGAAATTAACAACCAGATCCTTGCTATTTTCTAATCTGTATCAACACTTTCTAAAGGCAAAAATGCAATTCATACAATTGAAAATTATGAACAGCGCTACATACGAGAGATCACGAGAATAAAAGAAAACATCATTTGAAATGAATCGTTAATTAGAGATTCTACGATGACCAGCTTGAAATTAAGGTGGAAAAACCTAATCCGGGATAGTTGGAAACGCACCTGGGAATGTGAAATCAATGAACCTTGGGATTCTCTCTCTTAACTGTGGTCGAGAAGAAACAAAAGCTAAAATGGGTATGGACAAAATAGAAGCATAGAATGGAGATTTATAGTGAGAGCATCAGAGGAGGGAGAAGTTGGAGTCGCGTTCCCGCCTCTTTCTTCTCCTCTAATTTTCTTCACTGGTCACAAAAAAAAAAGTAAAAGCCTGGTGCCTCCTCGAGCCGCATCAAATTACGGACTACGCTTGTTCTTTCATTTAATTGCTGAACCCTTCTCAAATAACTATTTTGAAGCATTCTATGCATCGAGAATTTATAATATTATGAACAAAGAATATGTTTCATAATTATTTTCATTCAAATAATATATATATGTAGATGTTAAGGTACATTGTTTATAGTGGATATGCCACATTTGAAATATTGAGTTTAAATTAGTTTATTAAAGTGATTGCTCAAATGATAATATACACGATTCTATTTTTTTTAATGACATCTTAATTAAAATAAATACCGAGAGATATTTTATGAGTCTTGTAATTAAATTATTTTAATCAAATGCTGAAAGAGTACAATTTCATTACTATGTCGCTAATTTGATTGAGCTAATATATTTCATTTGAAAGTGATTTATCAATTGTATAAATGCTTTATAGAAGTTTTTTTTATACATAAATACTTATAAATAATGTATTGGTTTTCTGTCTCAATGAAAAACGATGGGAATTTTTCACTTTTATTAAAAGAATAATATAAATACTTATATTTGTTAAAGAAAATATTGATCTTCAATCATGTCATAGGCATATGCTAAGTGATTTTATATTTTAATTTTGTCCCTTGCAAATTAAAATGCTGTAGTAAAAGTTCTTATTCTTAGTTGTACATTATGTATAGATAAATTTTTACAAAAAATTAAAGATTGACATAACATGAATCCAGAAGCAATAAAAATTCAAAATCCGTGCAATACATATGATGCACGACAAATAATTTGAAATCAATAAATCATCTATTATCTTCCTTACTACAGGCTAATGGAACCATGAAACCTTGCGGTCTAAGCATTTAATGGTCGAGGAGGTTCACTTTATTTATCTTGGGAGGAAGGCATCGGGTACCGGAGACCCGGGCGGTGAGATTCCCAGGTATCAGAAACGGCACATTCGTAATAAGTTCCTTTTCTGGGATAGACCCGTACACCATGATTGACCAAAACTGAAATGTGGGTCAATAACATGACTCAGATGTAAACCTTTTTAATAAACCATGTTCACGAAACTATTTCTCGGATTACGAGTCCAGCTCCGAGCAACGTGGCGCTTCACTCTTTGGAGTTTGGCCGATGTGGGGACCACAAAAAGAGAACAGAACAGTCGGACACCTTTAAAACCCAGAGGGAGATCTTATCCATTAATATAAGATCCAACGGTACAAACTCTTGGAATCGATCTGAGTTGGCGTGGAAGTAACGTTACAGAAAAGACTTTATTCGTCGCGGGAAATCCTCTCCAGTTAAGAAAGATGCATTTAACGGCACGTTATATCATTCAACGGTTCAGATCTTATAAATAACTGGCGGTGTATATAAATAACTGGACAGGATAAATGGAGGGATTAAAGTGCGGGGTATTTCCCGCGTGACAAAACTCCCCGACAATTTTTATTTTTTTTCCAAATAAGAATGAACGAATGAGTTTTCATTATTTTTACAAATAAATAAATAAATAATCTTGACCTAATTAGGTACGTTGCCATGAATCATGAATGTTGGTTGACACGGTTCGATCAACGACAAGTAGTTAGAAATCTATGGCGGATCTGTTTGACAGCCATGGTCGTAAATTTAGCTTTGAATTCCATGGACCCAAAATTTTGAAACATGCTTAAAGACTTTTAAGTATAATAAATTTAGAAAATAAACTATTACAAAGGTGGTGATTTTTCGTCTCTCTACAAAAAAAAAATTATATGTATGATTTCTGTAAAAATTTCATCAATGTAATCAATAAAAGAAGAGAAGCGAGCACGTCTTCTGCTGGTTGGCTTGAATTGGTCTTTTTGGTTTACGCGAAATATCGGCGTCTCCAATTTATTTGATGTCTCATGCATTAATCATGGTTGATTAGTATATTGATAAAAACGCAGATTTTCTGAAACCCATATAGACCTTCCATATCGTGTGGCGGGATACATACACCAAACGCGAATTAAGTAGAATGTAGAAATTTAAATTAAGATGGATGGGCCCCTATGTCATGATCACTCACGATATCAAGTAGTGCTGTAATAAATCCCATAAAAGTGGAAAATTTAAATTCTTAAAGTTTTGTTTTTGCCCTCCACGTTGGGTTTATTAAATCACGTGAATGAGTCGTCGTACCAACTATTCAGTAAAGTTGAACTGGTTGTATCAAAGAAAGATCAATTCATTCAGCGTGTCATTTAATTGACAATTAATTGACGAGTTCCAGTTGATGAATTGCGACTTATTGTGACAATGGTATGCATGTCTGACTTGTAAGTTCTAATATCAGCTGTCAAATGCTGTAACAATTTTTATTTTATTCTGCAAGATTTGTGAAATTAAATGCTGCTTAATAGTCAATTAGTGCAACTACCTATAGTTGCAGCCTAGAACCGAGCAAACAAAACACACTCCACCGACATAATTCATTGGAGTAATTGATATTAATGCTACCTATAACTTATTCATTATTTTTTGTTAATTTTATAATTAAAATCAAAGTTAACAATATAAAAAAAGTACTAGGCTTGGAAGTTGGCACCAAACGGGGCGGTTAGTAATTATATTTACTTTATATTATAATTTATACAGCATCAAATATCTTTGTAGATATGCCATGTATTAATTGATTACATTGTGTCTGAAAACTGAAAAGTACCATGGCGTCATGTCACATATGCAGTTTTTTTGAAGCATATGTTGTGCATGAAAATACAATGGTCCATAGGTTCATGGAGCCCATATTCTAGGAGTGTCAATGGTACGGTAATGATTGAGTAGAAGAATTTTCATACCTATATATGTATTTTACTCTTAATCGTCACAAAATAACTTATTTGTATTATGCTCTTACCCATTGTGATTATCTGATAATCAAACGGTAGTGGATAAATAAAGAGTAATACTAATATGGAAATAATTTTTATTATTTATTAAAACATATACATTCATTTTACATATGTATAGTAAACTGGTATGTTGATGCCTTATTTCATTCATAAAAGACTATATAAGATTTTATGTGGAAACAAATGAATTAGTTTCAACGCTTGCACAACATGCACGTCTTTTGTTCAAAAGATATATAATTTTTTTTATAATTATCCGATTGGGTAACAGGTACGAAATAGGCTTATTCATACCCTTACCAGTTTAGATAACGAAAAAAAATCTTTACCCATACTCGTACTTTGATAAGTTTACGAAAAAAATAATCTTACCCATATCTGTCTTATCGGATAAAATATGGATTAGATAAATAGATAAAAGGGTGCCATTGCCACCATATGTATTATGGAGTGCGTATCCCCTGACATATCTCATATTTTGTGTGACCGATGTGTCTGGTTTCTATTCGAGGACAGCACAGGGGCTAATGTTATTTGAACTTTGAGATTCGTGTATAGAATATTTGAACGGTTGAATTTTTTCCAAAAGTCACGAAAAATATGAGATATCTCAGAGGATGCGAATTTTGCATTATGTGGAGCATAACGAATTTGCATCCTCTGAGATATCTCATACATTGCGTGACTTTTTGGAAAATCTCAACCGTTTAAATAAGTTATGCACGAATCTCAAAGCTCAAATAATACTAGCTCCCCGCTCCATCCCCGAATAGGCACTAGACACGTCAGTTACGCAAAATATAAGATATCTCAGAGGATAGGCACTCGAGCAAAACTAGGGTGATTTTTAAGTTCATCAAATGGGAACTCAATTTTAAAATCTATCAGACTAATTTTAAATGAAAAATTCGAACTATTCAAACTCATCTACCTTATGAGTGGTGTATTTACATACAAAATTTTAAAAAATTTAAATTAATTTTTTATAAAATAAAGTGGTAAAGAAAGTGCGTTAAAAATGTATAAAATTAATTTATAAACATTCTAATTTTAATAAAGAATGAGGATCGAGTCTTTAAGTTTTTATTTATTAAACACCAGTGTCAATTTTTATGTACAGAATAACAAAAGAGAAGGAAACAGGAAAGAAAGAAAATGATAGAGAAAATTAGTAAGCCATTCTACATCTGAATCATGCTATTTTTTCCTGCACAATCTCCGTCTTCAATAGTTTAATGATCTTAATCTTTTCTAAAATAATTATACAACATAATATCAACTATATTAATAATTTACGTTAATTTTCTTTCTCAAAATGACTTGTGAATTTGTATTTGGTACCAATTAGTAATTTATACAAGTCTTAAAGAATAAGTTTATCGTATGTGTACGACTGTATCATTGGAATTTTGTAGGCTCAAATAGGCCTTGCCACCTTGGCCCATTTCCCTTCTTATTATATTTTTTGGTGACCTAAATCTTTGATAGTGGTGGTTGCTCCTTTTTCTTGCGCCAACAACAGAAAAGATAAGGGATCGACTAACTATCTCCTAGTAAATTTTTTCTATTCATCCCCCAGTTAATAACTACTTATGAGGACCATTAACTAACTGAACTTCATTAATTACTTGGGAAGAACCTAATATTTAATAGATTTTATAACTGATGCGTACAAATATAGATACCTATGCGCATAAGTGTTAATATATAATATATCAAGTATTCATACCTAAGATACCAAGTATTCTGAAAAAAAAAAAAACTGAACACATCACACACACATCTTTTACACGTTTTTAGAGTTGAGTTTTTTTTTCTCCGTTCAATTTCATCAATATTTATGACGATCTGGGAAAAAATTTGTAAATCTAAAACCATAGACGTCTTCTACGTAATTTTCTTTTTCAAATGAGATCCATGATGACATACTTTCAAGTTGTCCGTCGTGCAAGTATTCATACCTCGTTATGCAAATATTCATCGTTGTCGTGTAAGTATTAATATTTTGTTGAGCAAGTATTCATACCTCGTAATGCATTACCTGTGGGGACTGCTAATTAAGTGGGGGATCACTAACTACTTAGGTAATCACCTAATATTTTATAAATTTTACAATTGTCACGTGTAAATATGGATGCATATACGCGCATGTTTTAATATATAATATATCAAGTATGAATACTTGCGCGGCAGACAACTCAAAAGTACTTCATCATAGATCTCATTTGAAAGAGAAAATTACATAGAAAACGTCTGTGACTTTAGATTTGCAAAAAAATTCACAGATTGTCAGAAATATGAGCGACATTGAAGTAAGAAAAAAAACCCATAAAATATGTAAAAAATAAATATGTGATAAGAAAGATTGTTTAAAGAAATACTTAATATCTTACAATGAATACTTACTATATTAGATGTTAGTATTTGCGTGTATAAGTATACATATTATGTGCATCAATTGTAAAGCTTTTCAAATATAAATGGTCTCCCAGTTAATTAGTGGTCCCCCACATTATTAATGACTAATACACGTTTTATTTTGTCTTTTTGTGCTGGAAGTTGTGGTCCTCTCATATAATTAATGATTGGGGGATGGATGGGGGAAATAAACTGGGGGAAAGAAATCTTTATTCAAAAGATAAATAAAGAGAGATATAAAATGATTGTTTTTGCTAACAATTAGAATATTCTTGTAATATCTCGTTTAGTAGTGAAATTTGTTGATTGTTTGCCTTTCAATGGAGTAGACTTGATCGAAACATCTAATTTATGCGTTTGCTTCTTCTTATGTGCTTGTTGAATCAGATCTATTTTGCGGTAACATCTTTATTCTATTTTAGTTTTTTTTATTATATGTAAGTATGTATTTGTCTCTAACTTCTCGGTTTTTGTTGGTGTACATATTATTAGATCTCTGAACCAAGTTAAGTTTGTCAGAGTTTCAAGTCGGTTCGTGACTATATATAACGAATCGAGTCAAACTCTGACCGCGAGTTTTTTTTTGAGGAAAAATAAGGGTCATGCCCATATTTCATATATAAAATGCGGTTACAGAGTCTGTATCCACTGGATTTGAAAAAAGAAAAATAAATTTGAGTTGCTCAAAACAGTTGAGCTTAAAAGTAAATCGAAACACAAATTAAAAGAAAAGCAAAGCAAGATGAACATAAGAAATTGAAATTCCTAAAATTGTTAATTGAGAAGGTTGTAGCTTCAGTCCTCCAGCTTCAAATGCTGTCTCTCTCTTCCGTACCAGCAACCCCATGTACCAGTTCGGTACAGTTGATGCTTTCCATCTCAGTACCAGTAAGTATATCAATGGCTGTGTTTGCCTCTTCTCGGTATGTACCAGAGTCCTCCCTCCTTCAACCTAGTAGCAGCCAATACCGAACCGGTATCAGTTGGTACCACCATTTGCCAGTCCCACTTGTATACATATCAGACCCTCATTTCAGCGTTGAGTTTCAGCCTCTGTGCCTTATTTCTTTCCACTGTACCTCTTTTGTTTTATCATTTCTATATCCTCTGAGCTAACATACTATAACTCCATTGTGACTGAACTTGTTCCACTAAATCCTCAATATCTTTCTCTGAATCTCTGAAAATTCTGCAACACCTTTCTCTCCATAAAACAAATTGCGAGATTAGCAAAATTGATCTTTCTTCTTTGTATACCTCTTGCTGGTTAGTGCAGATATGGCATCCATGTTAATAATATCAGAGATTCTCGGTAATCTGACATCTAAAAGTGAGGACACTCCGCTATATAATGTTCTCGCAGTGCAGCAATCATTGAACAAGTGTTTTGTTGTCTCGGAATCATTCTTGCACATAACACATCGATTGACAAGACACCACCCCCTTCTATTTAAATTATCAATTGTGAGAATTCTATTAATTAATAGTAGCCAAGCAAAAACCTTCACTCTGGGTGGTGCCATTAATTTTCAGATTTTGCTATTATGTGTTATCACTCTATGCTCTTTCATCATACCAAAATATGCCGTTTTTACAGAAAAGACCCCTATTACGTCCAATTTCCACACAACATCATCATGTTGATTTTGTACCAGCTGAACAGTTTGCAAAATTTGTTGTTGCAAATTTTCCCTTTCCAATATTGCCCTTTCTAACAAATTCCCATGAAATAGTAAGCTAAAAGGTTGAATTTGCATTTACCTCCGACAATGTGATAAGTGGATCAATGCTGTAAGTAAACAAAATTGGAAATCTAAGTTTCAGAATTCCAAATCCCCATTCATGAAGCCAAAACCGTATGGTTTCACCACTACCAGGCTTTCTGATAGTTGAAATATCAAAGAAAAGGTATGCACTTTTGAGTGTTTTCGTGAAAATAGTTGAATCCGGCTGTAGGTCTGATTGCCAATGTGTGCAATAAAAAATCGACTTTCATAATTTCTCTTCCGGTTTTGCCCACTGCCAACACCATTTCATTAGCATTGCAAGATTAAAAACCTTTAGATCCAATACTCCAAGTCCTCCAAGTTCTCTAGGAGTACAAACAATGCTCCAGTTGGCCAAATTTAATTTGTGAGAATCGGTGGCCACCCCATGCCAAAGAAATCTTCGTCGAATTTTGTCTATCTCTTGAATCACCCATACCGGCATTTTGAAAACCGACATGTAATACGTTGGTAAGGATGATAAAACCGAGTTTAGCAATTGCAATCTTCCTGCAATCGAAAGACTTTTGGCCACCCATCCCTCTAATCTCTTGCTGAACTTTTGAATTAAAGGTAAAAAAGCCTCCTTTTTCAGACCTCTATTTGATAGAGGGAGTCCCAGATATGTGAACAGAAAGGTACCAAGAGTACATCCCATCATCTGTGCAAGATGAGGTCCTTGTTGATTGAGATCCACTGAAAGTAGCAGCTCCGATTTATGTAGGTTTACTGCTAAACCCGATAAATCCTCAAATAGTAAAAAAGCAATTTTTAATATTTGAAGCTGCTGAATCTCTGGTTTGACGAAGAAGAGTGCATCGTCAGCATAAAGAAGACAAGATTTCATACCCTCAAATGGTAATCTGATTGCACCATTTATTACCAACTTTTTGAACCATCTTGTAAGAAAATCCATGGCAATGATGAAAAGGAATGGTGATAGTGGATCACCCTGACGAACTCCTCTTTTTAGAATGATTTTTCGACTAGCCAAGCCATTAACGATTACTTGAGAAGAGCCCATAAGAACTATCTCTTTTATCCAAAGGATCCAAGTAGCGGGAAAGTTCAAATTTTGCATGACCTTTAGCAGAAATTCCCAACTGATCGTATCAAATGCCTTATGAATATCAGCTTTGAAGATAGCCAAAGGGATCTTGGTTTTGAAGGAATGGTGTAGTATTTGTTGTGCATAAAGAAAACCTTCGGATATCTGTCTTCCTTTAACAAAACCAGTCTGTGCCAAATCAACCAACTGTTGTATTTCATTTTGCAATCTGTTTGCTAAGATTTTAGAAAACATCTTCTGAATGCCGTTTATTAGACTTATCGGTCGATAGTCTTGTGGTTGAAGAGCTGGCTCCTTCTTAGGAATTAATACAATGTAAGAGTTATTCAAAGGTTCCAGCGAGGTATGTTCAGTGGTGACTGTAATGAAGACTGTGTGAATATCTGGGATCAACAGATCTGAAATTTTTTTGAAAAATTCTGCAGTGAATCCATCAGGTCCCGGGCTCTTGTTGTTAGGCCAGGAGTTGATAACATCTCTAATCTCTTGTCTTGTGATCTCATTTGAGAGATGAGAGAGGTCATTTTGCTGCTGGTAAAGGTTAGGCCAGAAAATTTGCGGTGTTGCTTTCGAATCTGCACCCATCAAACCGGTAAAAAATTGGAAAAAAGCATCAGTTTTAGCTTTATGATCTGAGAATGGAGCCCCATTATGTTCAATTTGCGCAACAGTATTTATCCTCTTTGATTGAGAAGCTATCGCATGGAAATATTTTGTTCCTTTATCCCCATGTAGTTCCCATCTCGTTTTCGCCCTTTGCTTCCATATGTCCTCTACTAAAACGCTTAACTGAGTATATCTCTTTTTGATGACACATGTCACTACTTTCTCCAACATTGTTGGCCTTCTAATTTCTTTCACCTTATCCATCCATCCCAAATAATCCCGACATACCTTAATTTGCTTCTTGATGGACCCAACTTTCTGTTTTGCCCACTCTTTAATTTTTCTTTGCAAAAAACAGATTTTTTGATGCAATTGAAGTGGGTTAGTTGCTGTCGGCAATGAGAGCCACCATTATGTTGAGATAAGAAAGCGATCTAATCTGACCATAGTCGGTCGTTCTCTTTCATTAGACCATGTGAACTGCCGGCCATGCATCGTGATGTTCAGAAGACCAAGTGCTGAAATCAATCTTGAAAAAAATCAGAGGAGGTCTCCAATCAGTAGCTGAGTTGCTTCTCTCTTCCAAATGTAAAATGTTGTTGAAATCCCCACAGACAATCCAAGGGGTATTGTCTACAGGTTTAAGAGCAGCTAACTCATCATAAAATGGTTGTTTGTTGTTAGTAGATGGACCATACAGCGAAGTGAAGAGGAATTTTGTATTATCTTGTACATTCTGCAACATTGTTGTAACTGAATAAGAACCCATAGTTGTGCTTAGAAGATTAAACTTTCGTGGATTCCACGCTGTTATAACTCCTCCTCTAGTGTTAACAGCATTCAACACCTGATAATTTCTCAACGTATTCCCACATATTTCTCTTATTAATATATCATTCATCACTGAAATCTTGGTTTCTTGCAAAGATACAATGTCAGGCTTTTCTAACAACAAGGTTTGTCTCACAGCCAAGCGTTTGGGGCGTGCATTCAACCCTCGAACATTCCAACTTATAAACTTCAATTTAACGTTGTAATTCATTGAAAAAAGATTAATCTTCAACACCAAAAAAGCTTCCATTCAACATGACTAATACAATACCGGTCTGAAAACCGGGACATACCTCTTCTAAGAAGCTTTTACAAAGTAGAAAACTACTGCATCTCCCACTACGATATCAGATGCAACTCTTCTTCAATCGAAAACCAAAAAAGAAAAGCCAGAGACAGCCGGCAAACCCAGGGATAAACTTAATCATAATAAAAGACATAAGACTTCTTAATAAAACCAAAACCCCTTTCAAAGAACATAGAGATCTAGGCAGCAGTCAAAGAAGCTTGATGCCCACCACTCTTATCCAGAACTGCCACCCTGATTTTTTTCTTGAGTTCATCATCCAGAGAAACACCAGCCATGTTGACAACAGCTTCAGCATGGGTTTCAGTTAGAGGGTCAAAGGACTTGAGGTATTCCATGTCCAGTTCTTTAACAACTCGAGCCTTCTTCTTGACAGCATTGAGAGATGTCACATCCTTCTGTTGATAACCTTGAACAATTCTTGCTTTGTCAATTGCTGAAACATAAGCCCCCTTATGCTTGTTACTCAGACGTGGGCTTCTTCTGGTTGGAGTATGAGAACTTGACCTTGAAGTAGCTGCTGGATTTTCCATTCTTTTGTTGTTGTTAGAACCTAGCCCGATATGAAAATCTGAGTGGGTCTCATTTATGAGATTCTCAGCATGCATGCCCAATAAAATAGTTGGATCTCCAGTGTTGTAATTGACCCTGTTTTCAAATCCAGGAGGAGCCTCATCCATCATAAAATTGGTATCCAGGCCCACATGTTGGTCTTTTAGGCCTCTAGCCCACTCTTTAATAGCAAAATACTGTTGATTAATATTAAGATTGGTCTCATTTTCTAACTGGTTCACATTAAAGTCAGCATTGAAACCAACAAAACCTTCATTTTCCATTCCTGGCATGCGCAATAAATTATGTGCGCCTTGGGCAGACTGAAAATCAATTCTCTGAAATGGCACAAATATTATGCCATTAACTCCATTAATTTCAGCTATTATCCCTTGCATGGGCACGCTTTGCAAGGCCTGATTCAAAAGTAGCAGCTGGTTAATAGCAGGAACATTCATTAAGTTATTAATTGTCCCTTGTAAGCCATGCAGAACTTGTCCTGTTGGACTCTGAAATGGAGTCTCCAGTACCACCTTCTTTTGCACCATGAGTTCTAATGGTCGCCTTGAGTCTAAGTCGGGATTCTTATCTCCTCTTTCCCAGGATTGTATTCGATTTTCTCCATTTGGTTCAATAGCCGGAGCCTCTCCTTGCTGTACTGGTTGCTCCTCTGGTTGTTCAGCTGGTGGTTGTTGCTGCTCGTCTCCACCTTGAGGTTGTTGTGGGTCTTGTTGAGGGTTATCGTTTTGTTGACCATCTGGACCATCTTGGGGACCACCACCTGGACCATCTGCTATGACAGGTTGTTGCATTGGTATACCACGATTCATCCATCCTTCTATCTCAACTTGGACATAAGTTGCATCGGGGTTGTCTGATACAAAACAGGTTGCAATTCGCAACAGAGTTCCAAAACCACACACTATGGTTGCTAAATCATGCCTGTTCCAGTATTGGAGCGGAAGACTGTGCAATCTTATCCTTGCCTTGTGCGTTGTCAGTTCATATGTAGTATCCACTTTTGGGGACCATTCGATCAGTTGAACTTCATCATTTCCACCCAAATTAAGAATTCCTATTGCAACAGCATGATCACGCATACGACTTGTTGGGAAAATGACCTAGTAATCACCCAAGGTTGGGTCAATTGATTCCACAGGAAATTCTCTCAAAGGCCTATTAAAAAGCCTTGCTAATCTAGCAGCCAATCTATGGGCAAGGTATCTATCATTGTAGTGAGGTCCCACCATCACCACAGCCGATTTGTCGAGAAAGCGATTAACTTCATGGAGACCAATTCTCGGAGGTAGATAGACCCTAAGTTCATCTGGGCGATTTTGAATGATCTCAGGGTCCATCATTGCTGCAAATTCCTAATTATTTCTAGGATCCATGGAGAGGTTCTGACTGGGGAGAGGTTTTGTGTTCTGAGTGTGAGTTGTTGTATTAAACAAATTCTGATGCCCTTCGTTTATAGAAGGGTTTCCTTTGTCTTGATTCATGCTATCATTTATTTGGATCTGTTGCTCTCCCTCATTGAGTTGCGCTCCTTGCTGTCCCTCATTGATCTGAGTCTCTTGCTCTCCCTTATTGACAATTGTGTCAGATTTATTGCTCTGATTGAGCACAATGCAATTGCGTAAAACATGAGAAATGCTTCCACATTTAAAGCATTTCCTCAAAGCCTTGCATGCAGATCTTCTATGCCCCTTTTGAAGACATTTGAAACATTTACCTTGCCTTAACAGATCTCTGTGAGTTTGGTCAAATTTTCCATGCACTTCATTAACTGTTGGAGGTTTTCTGACTGTACGCTTTCTAGTAACAAGAATCCAACCGCCATTTTCACTGGGATTTTGAGTCTGCTTAATTATTTGTGTATTCGAGGGGTTGGTTGTAGTGATTTCAGAATTTTGAAGATTGTTCTTCGCTGCTGGGTTTTTGTGAAGGGAATTATGGGCATTGAAGGTGGAAGGGAAAAGGTCATTGCTGGGATTTTTTCTAGGGTTGTGAACGGCCTTCTTTAATGGGAAGCCATGTTGAAGAACAGTTGCGTAGGTTGAATTTTGGGTATAGATTTCGTATTTTCCACTGCCGCCAGATGCTCTTGCTACTGCCTCCTTTGTCGCCTGTTTTTTTGCCCTCTTGCTCACCAAGCGCTCCATCGTCTTTTCTGTGATCCCTTGATGCCCGTTCTCTTGATCTTTCAGCGCTACTCTTCCCTTTGTTCTCCCATACTTTGAGAAGTCCTCCTCAATGTCTCGTGGCGGTTCTTCCATTGCTTCATTGAAGATGTCGAATAAAGTCTTGTCCTTCACTGGTGTTGTGGTTCTAAGTGGTATTGTCTGGGTCGCCTCTCCAATCGCCTCTCCAATTGCTTGGATTTCTACCATCGCCTCCCTTCTCCCTTCAGGGTTTCACTATTGACCTCCGAATATTCACTCTGACCGCGAGTTGAAAATATTAGCTCGTTATTAGTTCGTAGTTCTCCGAGTCAACCCGAAATGGCTTGGTTTTCAACAACTTTTACAGCGTCAAGTATTATAGTTGTTGTACATGAGATGAGGCAGTGTACGTAGTTTCTAATCCTAACATATTAAAAGTTCATATTAAATTAAAATATAATTAATGGCTCATGTTATTTAAGAAAAACAAAAAAAAATAATGGCTCATGTCAATACATTATCGGATCGAGCCGAGTTAAGCTCAAACTCATCATATAAAGGACGAGTCAGTTTGTTTTCAGCTCGGATCTGAATCTAACTAGCTATTCATTTGGAGCGGACCTTGAGCGGCGACTTATAATTCTTTCGTTGGCCCGCGCAAGTAAAATTTATATGAATAATTTCTTTGGGAATCGGATCATCTATCTCCTTGTAAAACTCTTAAAGTCATTGACATATAGGTCCAATATAGATTTTGACATTTAAATATTAAATATAGTTTTGTTTCAAAATTAACTCCAAATCAATTTGTCAGTGATTTTAGAAATAAGAATTTCTTGCCTACAGGGAACAGAAGATTCGGTTCTTATTCCTTGGCTTTTGTAATTACAAGAGTCCATATTCTCTGAGTCTGAAGTACAAGGATATAGATTAATCCGATTTGTGATGGAATAAATGTCATGTTTAGTTGTGGACTAAAGTTAATGAAACCTAATTTTGTTATTCTAATTTAGGTTGATCAAAATTATTCATGTTTGGTTGGTATCTAAAGTAATACCTTGACTTAAATTATTTCTTGTTTGATAATAATTTGATAGCTTAAGACATGATTTGATATTACAAATTTTTTGTCCTACAAAATTTGTAATAACAACAATAAAACTATTCTTTGTATTTTTTTTCTTTTCATTTTGATTGAAAGAAATTGTACAAGAAAATGAGTTATGTATAAATTAATTCTATATCTTAGAAAAGCACATTGTATTTAATGAATCTTATTTAATTAAAGTTATATGTGTACTAATTTATTTGTCAAAAATGTGTTAGATTGATGGACAAAAAATTTATTATTTTGTAGTACAATTTAAAAAATATTTTATTTATTTATTTTCTAGATTACATATTTTGTTAATTTAGAAAGCTATGCCATTTAAAAAAAATTATTGATTCTATAATTGATAAAGTTATAAGTTTCCTTATACGCAAATGAAAAAGAATTTGCTTATTTTATATTTCTTAAAAAGTGATTAAAAATAATAAAAATAATGAAAAATTAGGTCTCATACTCAATTAAAATTAAACAATCTAGAGAGGTGAGAGGTGGTTTAGTTTAGGCCAATTTAGTCCGGCCTAAAAATCAGCTTATTCTGTCTTAGTCCGGCTCAATATAAACCACATTTGGTGGAATAAGTGAGGCCTAAAGCCTCTATTCCACTGTTTAGTCCACAACTAAACATGACCAAAAAGAGTTCCTTTAATATTCACGTAATTCTGATCTAACTAAAATAATTATTTTATTATTTTATTTAGATATATATTAATTTTATATATATCTATTTTATATATTAATTTTGGACGACCTAGTGAACAGTAACTGCAATCGTCTCTAACTATTGAGTCCTACTGTTCAGTGACAAATTTCTATCCCCGGTTTTTGATTCTCCTTCCCCATCTATCTGATCTCGAAAGTTATAATTATAGATGGAGGGAAAAATGTTCCGACCGGCTCTCAGGGCCCGTACTTCATTTTATCTTGTTCAAAAAAAGAAAAATAATAGAAGACAGATCTCTTGAGGCCCAGTTCTCTGAAAACTGATTGTCTTTTATATAAAGACAGTTCTTATGGCCCAAGGAGAAGCCCATCGATTGTTGGGCCAGCTCTTATAAGTTAAATTGATCATCCAATCTAAACAAAATGGAGGCCCCTAATGCCGATAGTTTGGGCTTACACTGAAGTAAGCACTGCAATTAACAGGGGAACGAGTAGATTTAGATTTTGGAGTGCATGTGATGTTGGATGTAAGGGCAGTTTGATGGGCATCAGGTCAAATTCGGTCTGATATCTGATCAGTGTTATTTGATCCATATCAAAATTTGTGCATACTTGAGAACGGCTGTCAAAGATTTTCACGCAAATCTTAATGCTGATAGAGCTGTTATGGCCAGACATTGGATCGAATCTGGTTCGATACCATTGGACCACCCCGATTCATTTGGTGTTTTGTAAATTAGCTTATCAAAACATGTCGAACATGAACTTAATTAATCTTATTGATGAATCAACGTTAGTTTCTAACAACATTCACTATCGCATTGAACATAGAGGTCAAGAAAAAACGCATGAAAAATATTAAGTTTGTTGTACGGAGTAGGTTGGCATCCGATCTACTTTTAGGTTTGATGAGCTCTAAGACCGTCTCATCCGCTTTACGATCTATACACACGAAATTGAAGCAGACACGCAAGAATATTAAAAAAGAGTGCACAACTCATAAAGCGGATTGGAAGATTTTAGAGCCCATCGAACTAAAAGTAGGTCCGATTGCCATAGAACCTACTTTGAAATTTGACATAATTATATAATGCACTAAACAAATAATGGAATAACAAAATGAATTATTTATTTGTATATATACTTTAGTCCTCGAAACTTTTTCTGAAGAACAAAAAGAGTGCCAAAAAAAGCTGCCAATAACACTGCTCAAAATGCGCCCTTTAAATTTGTCAGAAACATGAAATCACATTCCCAATGCCTAAGGGCTTCAACTCAAAAAAAGAAAAGAAACCACATTCCCCCCTTGAACAATCATAGCTAAAGCAAACATTCTCTCCAGTCAATAATTAGCCTCGTGTGTGTATATATAGATTATAGAGTGTGCACACACTCACTCACACTCTTCTCAAAAACGAATCTTCTCATTTTTCTGCACCCAGTTCTCCATTGCTGCCACCAAGTGCTCAAGTCCAACAAAGCATGCGCCGTTCTTTGTTATTTTCTCCATTTATTACAGAACATGAAGCCTCCATTTCTTCAATATACTGAGTAGATTCCAATTGACATTGCTCTGACACTGGACAGCAAGAGCAACTGAGAGTTTGTTTCTCTTGCTTTTTAACTGGGAAATGCTTCACTTGTGGGGGACAAAGACCTTGATTATTGGACATCCTTCTCCTATTCCCTTTTTGTTAGTTAAAGAATATGTAAAATTGAAGGAATAAAAAAATAAGTCAGCTTTCTAGGGTTTAGATAATAATAGAAGCTTAGAATCTCGAGGCCTGAATGCAGCTTTGTGTCCTTGATACCAGCAGCATTTTCTCGAGTTGCACCTTCTCCTTTGATGCATTGATGCCATTACTTTTACTATTGTTTTCGGTTTTGGACATGATTTTTGGTGCCGGGTTGATATTTGGTTTTTGGCGATAGTTGTCATGGTCGTTGAGCTGAACTAAGAAAAGAGAGTGTACAGGCCGGTGGTCGGAAAATCGGGATTCGCCTCGCACATACCATATTTGATTAATCCCGTTCCCTCTCCACAGAATGCGATCGCACCTAAAAGTAAACATGGTGTATTATCAGTACAATTCTGGTTAATTTGAGATTAAAAAGTTGAACATATAAAACAAATTGAGTGAGGCTACGGTACTATGCATTGTGCATATTAATTGGTGCATACTACGAATCAATAGTTTCATTTTCAAAGTTCAAACAATTGATCTGAACCATTCAACATGATCTCCATTTTTAAATGTACTTCTCTATCAAATTTTATATTTTTTAGAATTTGTTTATTATGTTTTAATATAGATAGAAAATCACTTAATCTAAATATTAATCTGTAGTACGGACCAATCTGCATATGTAGTTTGCAACCTCACTCAAACAAATTAACTATGTTATCATTGAGTAATAAAATAAAAGGAAGAAAGGGGGGAGGACTTTTTACTTTACTGCATTTTTCATTTGGTTCATGTAAGTTCTAATGTACATACTTTTTTTATATATCAACATATCTTAGTGGACCTTTCCACTAACCTTCAAAAAAAAAAAAATAAATAAAAGGAAAGAGTAAATTAAACATTGGTTGCAACTAGAGTTTGTTTATTCGTCTTTAAAAGTGAACTTTTTAATGGTCAACTGTAACATTGCGGAAATGCAAAGCGAAACTACTGAGAAAGTCAGAACCAAGAAATGATGCGAAAAGCATGTCATGTCATGTGCGAAAACCTTATATATATTTCTCACATGATGGCACGACCCATGCATTATGTGTATTATGGCCTCATGGCAAAGATACTTGGGACCAACTCTGGTACTTTATTTGTTTTTTGTTTTGTTTCTACAAACTATAATCTCAATCATGAAAGCACCTCAGATTTTCATAATTGCTCTGTACTTGCTTGCTGTATATTTCGGATGCTCTCTTTTCATTTTAATTGGAACTATGGACATAATTGATAAATATCATGAAATTAGGCCTTTTGTTATTTTTGTACTTATAAATAGAATGAACACCAAGTATTAAGCAAGATGGATTGAGATTTTACCAAGCAGGAGTACGCCGTTTTTCTTTGGATTTACCAGAATTGACCGCATAAGTATCAGAATCTTCTATATACTTATATGTGGGGGGAAAATATATTGGGCCTTCTTTCCACCCGGTGAAAATGCGACCCGCACTCTGCTCAATCCTTAGCTATAAACACCAAAAAAAGAAGAGAGAATTAGTTGTGTATTTTGTTAACTTTACTGTCAAAATATTTTTTATTTCTTTTCTTTTCTTTTGTACTGATGAATTTGTACCTGATCTTTCTCCAACAATGCTTTCCAGTCGTTCTTCTCCAATAGCTCGTTTGTGTTGGTGCAGTTGGGTGCTAGTCTATAGTTCAGATCGCCTAGCCATATGATTTTGCTACAAATATAACTATAAATGATCAGAAATCTAATTCTTGAGCACTTAATACTAATTCAAATTTCTTTCCGAAAAACACTCTCTCTTTTCTTTTTTTGGAAATAAACTTTCAAGGGGTTTTTAGTCCTTACTCATGTTCTAAGATTGTTTCCGGGGATAATGAGGCTATCTGAGAAAGGCGGCGGGACTGAAGAAATTTAGTTTTCTTCAAGATCTCTACCACATCAGAGTTTCTTCGAACTTCATCTCCATCCTTTTCGCCAGACGCCAAGTGAGTACACACAAAACAGAATGACGTTCCTTGTAATGTCATACTGATAGAGATCGAACCCTGCGTCAATTCTACAAGTTTAATTAAATTGATAACAACTATATCATGAATTTGATGCAATAAATGTTTTCAAATTAAAGTTTTTAGAGAATGTTATTGTTTCTTAGGTCGTTAAATTTACGGTGCATGAATTATTTTCCCTTCTTCTGCCCTCCAAAGCAAAAAAAGATAACCGATCTCGAGAATTTTTTATTTTAAGAAACTTAATAAAATATTATTGGGAAATGGATGAAGTGTTTTGATTTTTCAATTTCATGGTTCCTTTAGACATTTCTAAAGTCACATTTCGGATTTTTTGTGGCCAAGATACACTTCAATATACATTTTTTAAGGAATCAAATCATTGCTGATTCAGCTCCTCTAAATATGCTTCAAGGAACCAAATCATTGATTCAGTTCCCTATGTTTTCATTAATGAATTTCTAATACTACAAACTTCTGATCGACCTCAGAAATAATAACAGGAAAAAAAGATGGCTTGAAATGAGATACCTTATTACCCATGTAGCCCATAATACCCCGACCGACGCAAGAAACCTTCACACTCGTTATATGCCGCATCAGCTCTTCTCGGACCCAAACACACAAAAACACACCAACCATTTGTTTACTAGCAACAAGTACATATCTCCCACCTTGGCATGTAGATCCAGCCAATTCTTCCTCACTGCTGCAACTGCTACTGGAAATGCTGTTGTTAGTACTCGTGCTCCATCTAACAGGCTCGATCTCACTTTCCATTGCTAGCAGGTTTGAGAAACTGACACGAGGCTTGTCGTGAGCGTTTGTGTTATTAGGTGTAACTCGATGGTTGTTTGGCAAAGATGAGGCGTTTAGACACTGGCCAATAAGGTGTAGCCACTTGTTAGCGGGGCCCTTGTTTTCGGTTCCAAGAACATTTCCTGCATTTAATGGCACGATCTCCTGGAACCTGGAAATTAAATAGTAATATTTAGTTGCTTTGCATTTGAAGTCTAATTAAAACAATTCTTATAATTTGCAATAATTAATTCTACTTAACGTGTTAAACAGATCAGGTTGGGTGCAAAGTAAAACTTTTGAAGATATGAAATCTTTAGTTAGGTATAGATTCACTTTGACAACTTAATTAATAAACTACTTTTTTTTCAGGCATGTTTTCAAATTGTTAGTTTAATTCAAAAGCTGGCTTCAATGAAAGCTTCATCCCTTCATCATAAATTTACAGAGTATATGATTATGATCAGATTTTTTTTTATAAGAAGATAAGATCAGAGAGGAGGTAATTAAAGTGATTATTTTTTAAGATATGTATTTAATTTGATGATAACTTCACTAATAATAAAGCCGAATCAACAATCAACTTTTGTCACATCAATTCAGTTTTAATTATTTAATAAAATGCAAAATCCTACTAGTGCCATGATCATTGCAAATTAATTACTATAATACAACCCCCATTATACTAAGCAAATGTCTTTATAACTGTGGTCTAGTGCCATATTTAAGAAAATAGTGTCAGGCAATGTTACATGGGAAACAGAAAGGTATGGTGAAAAATCTGATATATATAATTAACTAGCTCTAGCTAGGCAAGAGGAATAATAATGATTAGCATACATCATATATAGCAGGCTAACTATTATAAGTAATTGTAGAGATATATGAGTTTGCTATGAAAAGAAAGAAAAGTGAGGCTACGGTACTGTGTATAGCGTGAGTTGGTTTGTATTATAGATTAATATTTTTATTTTTAAATTTTAAATAGTTGATTTGAACTGTTCAAATAATTTATATATAAAAATATACTTGCAAACCAACTTTACATTCTTTTAGATTTTTTTACTATTTTTTAAGATAGTAGAAAATCACCCCTTTTGAATGGTCTAAAATAATTTAGATATCTAAAAATGATTCTTTAACTATCTAGAAAAATAGTAAAAATATTCTAAAAAATGTAAAATTTGATTTACAAGTAGATTCTCATATGGAGATTATGTTGAATGGTTCAAAACGATTATTTGGATTTTAAATATGGAGATATTAATCCACAGTACCATAGCCTCACTCAAATAAATAATAACAAAGAGGTCAGAACACAGTGGCAGGCTTCTACAGCGGAAGATCAAGATAGAAATAATAGTTAGGGAGAAATACAATTCAAGTAAACTTAGTATAATTTAGGTTTAAAAATTTGGGTAGTTATCATTACTTTTATGCTTCAAATTTTATGTTTTATGTTTTATTTGCTTATCTATCTTTCATTTTTGTAAACCGGGTTTCTACTTGGAAACCCAAAAAAAATATAACCAGCTTTGGTTAATGAAAAACGGAGGCTTGACCTCTGTTGATTCTCTCTCAAAAAAAGAGAGAGTTAATAATAACAGAAGGGGATGCATTTATGATTTATGCAAGAGATTTAAATTCAAAATACAAACCCTAGTACATAGAGATCAGCTGGAGAAGGGGTGTTAAGGAGCCAATCGTTTAGGTTGAGACCCACATGTGGGGCCCTCCCTCCAACGTTCCAGGTTCCCACAAAAACCCTACCAAGAGAATAATAACATTAATAAAAATTGATGAATCATTTTGATGATATATGATCAAGGGAAAAATAGTTCCTGAAGAGATAATTTAATTTACCGAAGAGATTTTGGAGCTGGTATGCAAGAGCCAGTTGGTGAAATGTATTCATAATTTAGTGATTTTAGGTTTTCAGTGCTCTCAATTGACCATCCACCTGCAAATGAAAACTATTTTATACTTGAAAATACACTAAATTACTCACCAGTATACCCTTTCACAGCATTTAAGCTTATTAATTCAATAGGGTACACATAACATATTACATTGACCAAATATTTGTAAACAATTTAAGTTATTTAAAAAAAATATATTCAGACAGTCTAACTGTGAAATATGAAAATTCCTTTTTTTAATATATGAGGAGTAGAACTAGGGTGTTCTTAAGTTCACAAAGTTTTTTGCTGAACTCAAGTAAAAAATTCATCAAATTGGCTTTAAATGACAAATCCGAACCGTTGAAATCCATCTACCTTACGAGTTATGCATCTACATGCGAAAATTTTAAACATTCAAATTAATTTAATATAAAGTCAAGCGGTCAAAAAACATTCAAAAAATTGATGAATTAAAATTAATTTATTAACCTTCTAATTTTGACCTATTGATTTTATACTAAATTAATTTGAATGTTTAAAATTTTCATATGTAGACGCATCACTTATAAAGTAAACAAGTTTAAACCGTTCAAATTTGTTATTTAAAATTAATTTAACAGATTTTAGATTTGAGTTCACCAAGAGACTTGGTGAACTTAAGAACAACCTAGTTCTACCGATACATGAGCACTAACAAATTATACATGCAAAATTAGGCTTACAGAAGTAACACTGTAGATAACCAATCACATATAAATATAAAACTATTTGAGATACGCTTATGAACTTTTTCTCGACAAAAAATAAAAAGCAAATGAACAAAGAATAGGTTTTTGCTTTTTTGAAAATTCAAAAAGAAGTAGTTGAAGAATTCAGTTGTCACAAAGCTGCCACGTTCCTCCTATCTTGGTCAAAACAAGAAATAAAACAAGCCAACAATGTGCTTGAAAGAGCATAGAGTAGTTGGAGGGATTAAAGCAAAAAGGTGAAATTCGTACCCGACGAATCTCTTCTTGTAAAGCTGCCATCTTTGTCCGAGCAGCTCTTTCTCCTTTCTAATTCACCTCCTAACATCTCCCCTTTTCAGTTTCAATTCAAAAGAAGAAAACAATTAGAGAAGCTTAATTATCTCTTAATTAAGTATGTGCTGGTCAATGTTAGCATCCGTTCTAAATTCTAGTTCTTTCATTTCAATGAAAAACAGAGCAGTAATTTTTCTTACTGGTAAAGTCAGAATGAAACTCTGCATTCTTTATGTTGAGCCATTTCTTCACCAAATTTTTTGGCCAAGACGAGGGCTGCAAAATAATACACATTTTATGGTAAATAAGTTGAATAAAATCGAACATGAATTCATGAAAGGTAGAATAATAGTAGAAATTGGCTGTCACCTTGGGTATTCTTGGGTGCTCTGTTTTCATAATGTTTTGGGTTGATCTTGCGAGAAGAAGTTGTAACGAGAGAGTGAGAGAATGGAGAGAAAAGCGTTGGGAGAGAAGATGAGATGGAGATTTATAGGATGAAAAAGGCACACAGAAGGTCACATCATGAGCAAATGGGGATGAACAACCAAAAAGTTAAAGAAGAAGAATAAGCAAGTGCGATGAGTATGCGAATATTTTATTTTAATAGAAAAAAAAAAGAAGAGACGATGTGGCCCAGGAATGCGGGCCCCTTTTCAAACTCTATAATCTAAACTGATCTGATCTTCTTTGGCGAGTAAACCGTTTCAACTTGTATAGCGGGTAAGAATAATTGGAATACGGATTCTCTGAAGTAACACAAATTTTGAGGTCCGAAATGAAATGCATAAAGCTACTTTAATATTCATGCCAAATCAAATTTGACAATTCGGATCTAATTCAGATTTAATTTTGAGTATACCATGATGGATATACGCTGCATTATAAATTTCATTATAATTTTCAAATTTTCGATGACAATTTAAGGATGTATGATAATTTCATAAATGACTTCTCATTTAATAAAATTGCTTTTAAAATGTTAGTTGGTAAAAAAAAAATATTTTTTTTGTACTCATCAATATCAGAAATAAATCTCTGATTTTTTTTTCAATTTCTGAATACTAAAAACTATAAAATTAATTGTGTGAGTGCAGTGTTTTTGAAATTAACTTTAAATTCGTTTTAATTGTTTTTATTCTAATTTTGGTCTAATGAATTTAAATGCTCTTAGAAGTTAATATACAATGAAACAAAAATCATTATAGATATGATACTATATTAAAATTAATAAATGTTTATATAAGTAATGAGAAATTGCAGAGACGGAGACAAGGGGGGCTAAGATGGGGAGGACCCCTGTGACTCTAGAATTTTCCAGTATATATATATCTCTGTGTGGGTGGGTGGGGGAGGGGGCTGCAAATGAATGGAACAAAATCAAATTTATTTTATTTTGAGTTTGAGTTTGAATGAGATTTAAATTGAAATGGTTTAATTTATTTCAGAACGAACTTCAATCGAACAAATTAATCATATTTTTTTCAAATTAAATTGAATTCAATTGAATCATGAACTACATATTTTTTGGACAACCACTGGTAGTTTATGCATTAGTTTTCTCCACGTGGAACAAAATTCATGAGGTTTATTTTTAACTTTTACCATTTACGAATTGACACTGATGAATTATGAGTCAGTTCAAAATTATCTTATCTTTTCCGTTGTTAGATTGATTAAAATCAGAGCATGGACCTAGTCAAATGAAACTTATTTTCATTGTTAATTTGTTACGTTGTTGAATCATTTTTCTATTATAAGTTATCATTATATTAATAATTTTGAACTCTAATATAAGTTTAGTTCCTGCATTATTAAAGATTGATAGTTGAAGTCATTAGTTGCATTATTTGAGATTCAAATTTAAATAGTTCACGAACTAATTTCGAACGAATTATACCCAGTTTGAGTTTGAGTTTGAATAATATTCAAACCGAACTTGTTGGATTTGTTTCAGAATGAACTAATTTCAAATCTAATTAAGTTACAATTATTTCTGAATCAAACTCAAATCGAATCACAAACTACGAATTTTTTGTGCAGCCCTATATGTGTATATTTATTCAACCAATTCCAACACGTGTTTAATTAATAGAATACCATCCTATATCATTTAATCACAACTTTGCATCTTTTTAACAATTTTTCTTTTCTTTAAAGCGATATTCTTTAGTGTTTGGATTGGACTGGTAACTATGCTGTTATCTTTTAAATTTTCATGATATATGTTTGCTGTCTAGTAAAATAAACCTCCAATTCCTTTAAAAAAATAGAGTATGTAATTCAAACGCATTTAATATCTAACAATATGAATGCAAATAAACCTTCAATTCCTTTACGCAATATGGATAAAAAAATTTGCTATCAAACAAATAAAACTACTAAAAAGTGAATATGACATTGAAATTAAAATACAATTAATTTTTTTGTTGTCACATTATCATAAAGGCAGTGGTTCATAGGTGCATCAAATTTTCCAAAATTAACAGTCAGCTCTCATTATCACTTTTTATTTATATGTATGTATGTCTTGACTTTTTTTTTTTTTTTAAGGTTAGCATTATCTCACAATTGTACTAAGTAAAAGGAAATTTTTTTACAACTCACACACCCTGGCCCCTATACAAAATCTAAGTTAAATTGAAAACATTATTTGTCTTGACTTTGAATGAGAATATGGTAACTGGTAAGCAGTGAAGATAGGAAAGTGCAGTTACCATTTCTTATAAAATGTATTGCAATATATGAGATGCCGCATATTCTAAGTTCAGATTAAAAAAATTAGAACGACGAAAACGATATCATATAGAAACAGTTAGATATAGGGGTGTAAACGGTTGGATACGGATTGGATAGTGGTTTTACCGTATTCGTATCCATTATAATTTTTCGGATACGGATACAGATAGTCTCCGATATAGATCGCATATTGAATGTTACGGATATAGATTGGATATTGGACGGATATCAATATTTTTTACAATTAGCTTGTTGGTTACAAAACATCTATTATATTATCAAAGTATTAGTCACTAATTATGTCATAGTGTTATATTATTCATCAAAATATATATCTATATACAATTTAATAAATCAATTTAAGAACATATAGCACATTTGTTGTGATTTAAAAGTGTAAACGGTCGGATACGGATAATTAAAAGTATTACCGTATCCTTATCCATTATAATTTGTTGGATACATATATAGATACGAATTGGATAATTTAAGTAATTTTTCGGATTTGAATTTAGATGAAATCGAATAATATCCCATCCGTTTACACCCTACTTAGAAATCAATTTATTTAAAATATCTTTTTAAATTAAAAATTAAGTGACATTTTAAAAATAGAATAAAAAATGCCAGCGTGCTTTTAGAAAGAGAAAAAACACACTCTAAGATAATGACACGGTGTTTTCAGCTGCACCTAATTTACCAGTGGCTTTAAATATATTGTCCACGTATATTGGAAAAACATCCGTAGAGGTCAGCACTTAGAGCATACTCACCTAGTAACATAAAAATACATCATGTTGGTATTATTATAGGATCTGATAATTATCACCGCACTTCTATCTCTTTATTTATCTCTATATTTAATTTTTATAACTGTCTTGGAAATCACAAAAACTCCGGCATTAATTTTTTTTCTAAAGTATTAATCTCTATACACAAAAAATATTTATACATAAGAATGGAAGTATTTATACCTATAAGGTAAATAATTTTTTACATAAATAATTATCTCTAATAAAATCTCAAACTACATAGGGGGCATACACATTTTTAGAGGTGTTTTTTTTTTATTTAATCTCGTCCACATTTCTAATGATCTATGAGAAATTTTGCAAATCTAAAACCATGAATGTTTTCTACGCAATTTTCTCTTTCAAATGAGATATATGATGATATACTTTTAGACTCGTTATCACACAAGTATTTATACCTTTCGTGCAAGTATTATACTTATACTTGCAAATACAGACTGGCTAACATATGAAAGTATTAATATCAAGTATTACAAGTATTTATATTCATGCATTGAAATACTTATACATATGTAGTTAACTATTTTTATTAGAGAAATATAACTCATCTATATGTGTTTGTAACGGCCGCGGTGCGAGGCATGGGTAAGCCTTTAAGACTCTCATGAAAAATCCAAGACTTGCATAAGGCCATTAATGTGTGTACCGCGATGAGAAGTTTCATATTGTATGCGTGGTGGTTGAATTTTGGATAAAAGGAACGAGTTCAAGACATAGTTCACTCTGTTTCCTCTAAATTAAAACTATCTATACTAAATGAAGTTCAAAGTTTCTAAACTACACTGATGCACAATATTAATAGTTTGGTTGTGGACTAAACAGTGGAATAAGGGATTTAGGCCTCACTTATTTCACCAAACGTGGTTTAATTGAGTCGGACTAGTATGGGAACACAACTGGGGACACGACATTCTAAAACATAGACTCCAATATGTTTACTCCTACGCCCTACAGCCACAACTGACATTGCAGCAACTGGCACAATCGCAAGCAATAACCACCAATTTCAGACCAAACATGTTAGAGGAGGCGCATACAGAACTATAGATAATCATGCAATGGGTCTCAATAACTAATCTACAACCAATGATTGCGGATGAGACAAAATGGAACTGGATAGCCACGAGAGAATTCACAGTCCGCTCGACATATGTATAGACACTGACATCAAGCACATATGGAGTCTCAGGGCACCACCGAGAATGCTAATATTTTGCTGGCTGACGTACCGCAACAAGATATTAACACATGATAATCTAAGAAAAAGAGGGATTGAAATTGTAAGTAGATGTACACTGTGTAGAGCTGACACTGAGACTGTGTGACACCTATTTAGAAAATGCCCTTACACCAAGCAGGTATACAATGAACTCAAAGCAAGCATGGCATTTAGACACATGGCCTCAGAACTCGATACAAAACATAGTAGACCCAACAATTGAAAGAAGAGTAACCAAAGGGCAAAAAGCAACAATACTAATCATGAATTTTGTAATATGTTGAGAAAGATGTGCAAAGTCATTCACGAAACAGGTTAGAACATCAATTGAACTGGTACAAGACACACTGCAGCAATTGAAGTATATAAAACAACGGGAGCAGAAAGGGAATGCAGGCATGACGCAAGAGGCACGCACGGTTTATGGCAACAGCACAACACAACATGCCTAATGAAAGCTGATGCAAAATTAAGGGGCACAGATGGAATGAAAGATTTAAAGGAGTCAATGGTATCTACTGGTACCAATGATGCTGATGGAGAGACATAACCAGTCAAAAATTAGATTTACTTTTATTCGTTAATTTCTTTATTTTCTGCATTGTCTATATGTGAACTTCCACAACAGCGCCTTTTACTTCTTTAGGTTTCTTTTTATTTCGTTTCTTTTACATTATTCACAACTCATGAGTTGGAACCTTTTGTAATTTGCAGTTACAATACTCTTGTAACATTTTAATGAAATCAAACAGAGGCTTGACCTCTATATTCCCTAAACAAAAAAAAAAAAAAAATGAGTCGGACTAAAATAGAATAAGATGATCTTTAAGATGGAATAAGCCGAATCTTAAATTTATACCTATCTAGATATAAACTATAAAAATAGAATCTATTATTAAATATTCGTTGAACACTTTTGTACTTAAATTTTCTTACTTAGCAAGCATGTGATATAGGGACATCATTTAAAAAACCAAAGAGGACAAGCTGTTCTCCCTATTTTGCCCCTGCTTTATTCGTTCTCATGTTGTTTAATTCTGTTAGATTTTTATCTTGACCACCAAATGCTAAATGTACCGCTCATTATATGTCCATTTTTTAAATTTATTTCTTGCTAAGGTATTTTTTTTTTTTTTTTTCCATTTGAAACTTCTTGTAATTTTATTTTATTATGGACCCATAACAACTAAATCTTGAAAATTTTTACGAGTACTTAACAAAATTACACATTGCAAAATATAACGGGCGAAATAAACATTAGTAAAATTAAGAAAATGTCTTAAAACAATTGTCAAGTATCAAATAGATATTAAGTTAATTTAACCAAAAACACATGGTATTATTAATTAATGATACGATATTGGATGTTCTTTTATGAATGTAAAACTGAGGCTACATGCTAACATGCGGGGAAGCGTATCCTCTGCGGAGTTTTTAATCTGGTCTGTTCGTTTCGGATTGGACGGATTAGATCAGATTTTTCTTGAATTGAAAAAGAAAAGAAAATATTCTTAAAATTTGCAAAATCTGATCTGGTCCGTCTGATCCGAAATGAACAGACCAGGTTAAAAGCTCCGCACAGTTTCACAGGAATTGGCTCCACAAATGATACACTTCCAACATGCAAGGCAGTCTGATAGACCATAGATGGTCCTTTTGCTTTACTAAAGGACAATATATACAAGATAGATAGCTTATTTCTTGTTAGAGTGAGAGGGTAGATTTTAGAGTCTGAGTTTCTAACTAATTTTTTTTCTTTTTATGAGGGCGGTCGCCTGATTGTCAATCTTCTTTTGGTAAATAATATTTTTCATATATATCAATTCAACTGTTGTTGGTGGTATTTAGCCGCCAATCATAAAAAAAAAAAACTTTTAATTTTTTTTAACGCCCATATCTGTTGTTATATTAAAAAAAATTAGAACGACTAAAACGATTACAAATCAATTTCTTTAAAATATATTTTTAAATTAAAAATTACGTTACATTTTAACAATAGAATAGAAGTGCCAGAATGTTTTTAGAAAAGAGAAAAAGTACACTATAAGATGATGACACATTGACATGGTGTCCACATATATTGGAGGAAAATCCGAAGTGGTCAGCACTTTTAGAGCATACTCACCGAGTAACATAAAAATACATCATGTTGGTATTATTTTATGAGCGTGCTTTAGCTCATTAGCTGGAGATAAGCCAAGTCGGTTACTTTTTATAAGCGACTAAGCGAGGTATATATACGGTCAAAATTGCCATCCGTAGAAGCTTATTTTACTAGAATAAATCGTACAAGTCGGTCCAATAAACTTGTAACCGTGTTGATAAAGTTCTCTAAAGTGCTGTCTCCATTTAAGGCGTCAACAAAGATTTTGCTCAATCTGCATCAGTGTTCTAAATAGCGCACTAAAGCGGCGTTATGGCGTTTTTGAACTCAAAACGCTAAGCTATACAATTAAAACACGCTATTTGAGCTACAGACACTATAGCGGTAATAGCGGTCCGCTATAACGCATAGCGTGTAGCGCAAATAGCGCCCGATATGCAACATGCTGTTTTTTTCTTTTCTTTTCAATTTATATGGGCTTTAAATAAAGGCTCAGATTAGATTTTAACCGTGATTTTTTTTTTATAATTGACATACTAAGCTTTATATTAAATTATTAATTATTATTTTGATAAAAAAATATTAATTATTAAATGAGATCAAATAAGGAAGCTACAGCGCGCTATGCAACATGAGCTGTTTTTTTTTCTTTTTTTTTAATTTATATGGGCTTTAAATAAATGCTCAAATTAAATATATTAAGATATTTCTTGAAGTAACAAAATGATACTTACTATATGATAGTTTGAATATTTTGAATAGATTAAGATAATTAATTATGCTATGATGTCTAGGTTATTTTGAAATTTAAATAGAAAAAAGATAGATTATGTCATGATGCTGAATATATTTTGAATAGAAAAAGATCGATAGTTTATGATATTAGTAATACTATGGATATTTTGAGTCGCAATTTGGATTTTGTATTGGTTCAATATAAATACTATAATTTTTTAATCAATTTGATGTTATTTATTATTCTATGAGACTTAGATAATGTTGATATTTAGTACAAATATATGATATAACTTTTATAAAAAAAAAAATGCTATGTGGCATAGCTTTCGCTATAGCGATGCTATTCGCTATAGCTTTTTTTTTTTGGCTTCCCACTATGACGCGATAAGTGCTATTTAGAACCTTGATCTGCATCATATTTGCGAGGGATACTGCTGTATGTCGGTATACCCTCGTGAATGCTCTTGTTGTTAATAGAAAAAATAGTTTTTTGACGGTATATTTTTGCAGATAGTCATTTTTTATCCTTACGGATAGGGATGTTTATTAGTTCAGTTCGGTTGAAACCAAATTGAATTAGGCAAACTAAAGTTATAATTCGGTTTTAATAATATAACTGAACTGAACCGATTAGCATTGCAACCGAACCAAACTGAACCAGAGTTTTATTTTGGTTTGTTTGATTTGTTCGGTTCAAATCGAAATATATTAATTTTTTTATTTAAAGAAATTGATTTATAATAAACTAAAGTATATTAAGAAATAAATCGGGGTATTAAGAAATAAACCGGGATGGTCCGGACCAAATTCATAATATATAAAAGTTCGATCGGTTCAGTTATTTCGATTTTGAAAAATTCCAAACCAAACCAAACCGAAGTTATAATTCGGTTTTAAAAAGCAAACCAAACTAAACCATTAAACAAAAAAAAACCGAACCGTTTGATCTAAACAAATTTGGTTCAGTTCAAAATTAACCGATTAAACTGGACCCAATGAACACCCCTCCTCATATATACTATTCCATTCTTGCAGTAGATCTCCTACTTCAGCACTAATTAACTTGTGCTTTAACTATTTTTTGAAATAAATGTATTGGAACTGAAAAAATTGTTCACCGGACCGTTTATAATGAGGTTAATTAAGGCAAATAGTTGGAGCGGTTAGATGAGCATCATATATCGGTCTGAGCCGTCCCACATCAACATTCGCATGCACTTGATTCGTACAAATTTTAATGCTCATAGAATGATACTCCCATGATATTGGTTACTTGATAGTTGAGACATAAACTCGAGAAGAACAAGGGTGTTTCTAAGTTCACTAAGTCTTTGTCTGAACTCAACTCTAAAATATTTCGGATTGACTTAATTAAACGAATAATCTAAACCGTTAAAATTCTTCTAACTTACAAGTGATGCGTCCACTTGTTAAAAGTTAAAATTTTTGAATTAATTTAATATAAAGACAAAGTGATCAAAATTAGAAGGTTTATAAATTAATTTTAATGCATTCATTTGTTCGACGCCTTTTGACCACTTGACTCTATACAAAATTAATTCAAAATTTTAAAATATATTTTCATATGTAGATGCATCACTCGTAAAATAGAAGAATTTCAACGATTTTGATTTGTCGTTTAAAGTTAATTCGATAGATTTCAGAGTTGAGTTCAAAAAAAAACTTAGTGAACTTAGAAATATCTATGTTGTAATTCATAAACTTAATTTATATTGATGTTTTAATAGTAACCAGGTCAGTACTGCGCTTTGCAGTAGGTATATTGACTCTTGTGGATAATATTTTATCAAGGAACTTTTTTTTGCAGTATTTTTGAAAAACAAGTTGATGATAAATTCATAGTCATCAAATTATTAACAAAAATCATTAACAGAAGTCAAGAAGTCAAGAAATCAAGAAGACAATTTTTTTTTGTTTTCTGAAAGTTGGAATCGAATCTTCTTACTTCATCTTTGAGGTAAAGATTGATACATAGTTATCAAATTATTCTTTTTAAGATAAAGAAGAAAAACATTTCATTTGAATTTTGAAAACAAAAAAAAAAACATTACCTATTTGGTAGATCAAAAATCCCAATTTTTTATTAATATCCAAAATTAATAAATAATTTCAAAATCTATATCCCATGCGGAGGAATTTCAAAATCTGTCTAAACCAGAGATTAAATTCTCGTTTTTAGACCAAGTTACCTGAAATTTATTTCCCGATTCCAGACAATCCGAAGCCGGAAATCAAATTTCCGGTTCTAAGTTTTTTTTTTAGTTATAAACAATGGAAAATGAAAGGAGAATAAAGCTGGGTGAAGAATTAATTCTGTGAATTTGACATGTAAGATCTTTTCGGTTCTTATCTACAAAAACATTGACACGCAAAGCAAATGCAAGACGGCAAAGCAACAAAATTTGACAAGTATTTAATCAATAAAAAAAAAACTTAGAACATGAATTTTTTTTTGCATAAAGTTTGTATGAAACCGGAAATTTAATATCTGTTTGGACAAATTTTAAAATTCCAATGCATGGGGTGTAGATTTAAAAATTTAATATTTTTTTAGATATTAATAAAAATTTCGGCCAAAAATAAATTCTCTTCCCCCCTCTTTTATTAGTAAATAGACTTTATATATTTATTTAAAAAAAACAAGCCATTTCTTTATAATATATGAATGATGTTTTTCTTCTTCTCAAATTGGCACGGGGGAAGGGGTTTGGGATATTTTTTGGGTCATATGATCAGAATAATAAAAGCAAGAGATGTAGAAAATCATTCTTCAATAGATGTATTCTAGAAAAAAAAATTATAGTGTTATATTGATCGACAAGAATATTACTCAACTTTCGTTGCCAAAATTCTGAACCGACACACTTTTAACGAAGTTATATATTCCGATTTTTTTTTTTTTTTTTGACAAAAAGGCACTAGTGCCCAATTTCATTAGAGATAATGAAACCAATACAAAAGGTCATAACTGTTTGTAAGATAATCCTAAGAGAGAAATAACATGAATTTCTCTCTCTGCTGCCAAGTAAACTAATCACAAAAAGCACCAACATACAGCCCACATACTCAAACTACTGAATAGTTAACTATAAGCATTGGGGTATCACAAAAATTCTAGTTGTCCACTAAAGAACTAGATATGCTAATTGTGGGTGTCAGAGTCATTTGGATGGAAGAAGATGCTCTCGTCTTCTTCTAGTAAGATCACTTGGAGAGGGATGGCATCAATAACTTCTTCATCAATAGTTAATTGTGGCTAATTGTGCACTAAAGAACTAGATACGCTAATTGTGGCTGTTAGAGTCATCTGGATGGAAGGAGATGCTCTTGTCTTCTCCTGGTAAGATCACTTGCAGAGGGATGGCATCAATAACTTCTTCATCATGCAAGCCTCCTCCTACACTGTTGGCTTGGTTTTCTTGCCACCTGTCCAATACAATAGCAAAGAGATAATGAGATATAGTATACTTTTAGGAGCTTTAGGCTGTTTTAATTGAAAACAGATCTCATTTCTGTGTTTCCATAGAGTCTAGTAGGCAGCACTGAAAATGAGCAAAAAAGCAATTTGTTTGTGTTTAGGAAGTGTTAAAGCAAAATTCATGACTTCTTGCAAGGAAGTCCATTGTGTGCAATATAGTTGTTTACAACCTAACAAAAACCATATTTGTTTAGCTACTAGACAGTGCAGGAACAAATGTTTAACAGTTTCTTCCTGAGCACAGAATGCACAGGTGGTATCCCCTTCCCACCCTTTTTTTCCTCAAATTAGCTTTGGACAAAATATTGTTTTGGAAAGTTAACCACATAAAGATTTGAATCTTTGAAGGAAGAGGCAGATTCCACTATATCATGGCATGTGGTTGCAATATGCCCCTATGATTTAGAAATTTATATAACGATTTCACACTAAAATGTTCTTTAGTCTCCCATCTCCAAGAGAGTTGGTCCACTGTATGAGTAAATGACACTTGGCTGAGTATATACAAAAGGTTGTTTCATTCTAACACCTCAATCCTGTCCAAAATGTCATTGAAAATGACAATATGTCCCTGTGAATTGATCACATTTGAAAGTAAGACCTCCTGATTAACACATTTCATATAAAGTTGGGGGAATTTAGATGCTATGACACAATTCTCCACCCAAATATCAGTCCAAAACTTGACGAAAGACATCTAGCCAGGATTATAAGTAACACTACAAGACCCTAGAGACTCCATCTTAACTAAATTAGCCCAGAAAGGAGAGGGAATAGTATGATTATTTTCTATGTATATGTGAGCGAATAATGTTTTCCATGTACTATGAAAGGTAGGATCTTTAAACTTAAACCACAATTTGGCTAACAATGATGTGTTCATCTCCCTAAGATCTAGTATACCTAAGCCCCCAAATTCTTTAGCTAAACATAATCTCCTCAAATTCACAAGTGCATATTTTCTCCTGGTAGTGTGAGCCCCTTGCCACAGAAATCGACACCTTATTTGATCTATAGCCTTAATGACTGAGAGAGGCACTCGATATATGGATAGTACGTAGGGAGGCACTGCTGAGATAAATGAATTAATGAGAGTATGTCTTCCCCCAGTAGAGAGGAGTTGACCTTTCCAGCCAGTAGAGAGGAGTTGACCTTTCCAGTTTTGCAATTTTTTTTCTATCTTGGCAATCAAGAATTGCCAATCAGCAATAGTTAGTTTTCTATCATGCAGGGGGAGTCCTAAGTATTTAATGGGAAAAGTGGATGTTTGGTAGTCAAAAATATTAGCTAAAGTAAGTAGATGGGTAGCATTAATACCATACATATCTGTTTTTGCTAGGTTGATTCTGATCCTTGAAGTTATTCCAAATCGTTTAAGCAAAAGATACAAACATATATATACTTGAATACTCAAAGAGGTGGATTCAAAATTTTCATCAGGAACAAAAAAATATCGAATAGAGTTTAAATAACTAATTGAGTTTAAATCCATTAACTAATTAAATACACGATAAAAAATAATGATTTAACTTGTACTTTTCAATATTCTGACTCGTAATTTCTAATTCTTTAACCTATAATTATAATTACCAATCATAATTCAATAATTAAATTTATTTCAATTTTAACTCTAAATTTAACACAAATTATAAATCAAACATTCAGAGGAGAAATTTTTTTTTTTTTTCAAACAAGCAAAGTCGATCGGAATATCCTGGTCTCCACTAAAATTTCGGGACTATGTGGGTCTGCCTCTCTCCTATAATCAGTTTGATTAGGAACCAAGAGATATATTAAAATAGGAGGACATGAACATTTCTTTCAATGATATGATTAGGAATCCTTTAATCAGTTCGAACGCATTTCCGGGCCCTCTAATCAACATCAGAAAATCATATAGCTGAAATAAAATATAATTTGACGGCGCTTTATTGGAAACTTGAAACTAGGCCGTCTGATGAAGATCAGATGGAGAGCATCTTTAGACAATTGTAAAATTATGACAACACAAAGGGAACCACGGAAAGATCCACATAATATAACTGCATCATACGACACACGGCAACGTTTGAGAGGACACATACTTTAGATCCAGTGCGGGCCCCACTTCGTGTAGATGAGATCATGACCGTCCGTTTTAATTTGAACCGAATCTCAAAATAAGCAATGATCCGATCAGACGGCTGACCCTCCGTGGCATCTGGCATGTCAACAGTGTGACAGGCGGGTCCCATGAAGAGTACGTATCCTCTGAGATATCTCATATTTTGCGTGACCGACGTGTCTGGTGCCTATTCGGGGTGACGTAGGGGCCAGTATTATTTGAGCTTTGAGATTCGCGCAGCACGTATTGCAACAGTTAAAATTTTTCAAAAAGTCACGTAAAATAAGGACGTGTTCGGCTGCACCTAAACATATAGGAATTGAAAGAATTTTGAGGCCGGTAGAAAAAAATTCCACAGTACCGTTCGGTTGCATATTTTTACAGAGATGGGATTGAGCTCTATTCCCATTTTTGAACCCAACTCTTCGTTATTTGGTGGGAAAATTTTTTTTTGACCAGATTGCATTTTTTTTTTTCCCAAATGTTATTGTTCTCTCTCTTTCTTCATTAGACAATATTAATCCATGGCAATGATGACTTGATGATATTTATTTTATTCTTTAGATAACATGGTTGCTATGTGAGCATACAAAAAAAAGTTGTGATATCATCTCTATTTTTTTTAGTTGTAATAAATATTATGTTAAGTCAATAACTTTAATAATTATTTTAAACATTTCTTAATTATATATATATTTAAGAAAATTACAAAATTTAGACTTTATTGAATTGTTTGTATTTATGAATATAAACAAGTTATTATGAATACAAACTATAACAATTAAATATTTTTAAATGTTTGTTTGTTTTCTAATTTTTGTAATTATATATTTTAAATGCTTGTTTGTTTATAAATGTTTATTTTTTGTAAATATTTTCAATTGTTGTTTTCTTATTTTTTAATTTATTTATAAATATTTTCTTATTTAATTTATACAATTCTAGTAAGTTTTTTATTAGAAATAGTTCATCTTTTTAATATTGTAATCTAATCAATTTTATTTAATTTCATTAGTATAATTTAAAAAATAAATTATGTTTACCAAATGTTACAATTTACAACCCATTAAAATATTAAACTGACAATATATTATCGGTCTAAATAAATAGATGGTGGCATGACAGTTTTTTTTTCATTGTAATTTTATATTTAATTACTACTTAATTGGTTAAAATCAATACAGAAGAGAACTCTATACTATTCAAAAATAATAATTAAATAGAAAATTATTTATAACTTAATTAAACTAAAACAATTAAATAAATATACATATTTTAAAATAAATAAAGATTTCCCACAATTAATTCCATGATACAAACGAACACTCATCTTCTCATATTCCCATAATTAATCCCGTGCATTCCGTACCCGTGAGTTCCCACTTTTTCAAAAGTGAATTCCTATTCCCATTCCGTAATCCCGTGACATCCGAACACACCCTAAGAGATATCTCAGAGGAAGCGAATTCCTCCGTGAAGTGGGAAGGTCGAGGTTTCTCTTCAAGATCTTCTGTGGTAGTTAGAAAAGCAAACTACCCCTGTATTTGGAACTTTTCATAGCTATATGCCATAGTAACAAATGAATTATTTGGGTTCGGTCCAGCGAGATAAAAGAATCGTGATTCGAGAATAATTCAGATATAATTTAGAAATGATTCGGAATTATCCGGAGTCCTACAAGGAAGCAAAAAAAAAAATTGAGAAAAATTCACGAATTATTCGGAAAATTCGGAAAAAGGTCATAAAATTCACGTATATTTATTCGGGAATAATTCGGTTAAAGTTTGATCAATTGAATAATTCGGCATTCGGTTTGTCATCACAAAAAAATAAATTATTCACAAATAATTTGCAAATTTTGTGACTATGCTGTATGCTACATTTCGATCTTTGTACAGTCGTAGTCGTTGCACAATTGCATGGATGATTTGGGCTAAAAGTTAATTTATTAGTGATAATAACGTGGTTAGTTTATTACTGATAAAAATATGGTTAATTTATTAGTGATACAAACGTGCTTAGTTTATTACTGATAAAAATATGGTTAATTTATTCGTGATGAAAACGTGGTGGAATTTTATGTAAATGTTAACGAAAATCAACTATATAGAGAAAATTGCTAACAATTTTGTTCAAACCGCTTTCATGGTTAGAATGAGATTTAAGCTTTGAGAGTTTTGTTCAAACAACTTTCAGGTCTACTAAACGGACGATGACATCAGTATGTAATAATTTTTTTTTTTTCTAGCACACACATTCCATTCACATATTTTTTCAAACTACTTTTTTTTTTCAATTAAATTTTTAGTCCAATCCTAATTTCAGCTGAAATTTGATTTCTAGATGTCTTACAAATATTTGTTTTACATGAAAATAACAATTTTAAAATTGTTAGAGTATATTTTTGAGTAAACATGGGAGATCAAATCACTTATTTAATATCTTACAAGAAAATTTCTATCTAAATTTCAAACTTGCGAAACTGGTGCGGAATATATCTAAATTTCTATCTAATATTTTACACATAAATCATTATTTTTGCCGGAGGTATGAGAAACTGGTGCGGTACATATATATGGTGTGTTTGGATGAAGTGAGAATAGACTATTCTTAGAATTAGACTATTCAGAATAGCTTGTAATTTGTTTGACTGAATTTGAATAGCTAATAGAGAATTCAAACATTTTTGTTTTATTAGAATTAGCTATTCTTACAAAAAGTGAAATTTAACTATTCTAATAAGACAAATGAGAACTCAGTTATTCTAACTATTCGTACAAATAGTGAATTGAGATATCTCTTGAATCTAGTTAAGTTGTTAAGGATAAGAAGGTGAATAGCTTGCTTTTGAATTCTGATCAAGATCAAACCACTCTTGGGTCTCTTCCTGCACATTCTTCTTGGTCTTCTTATGTCATGTCCAATATACAACCAAGGAAATGATTAGATAAATTAAGTTTCTAGCTGTTTTTGGTTGTATATTTTGAAAACAAACTTTATTTCTGTATTTCCATGTAATCCAACATGTAACACTAAAGACCATAAGAAAAGCTATTATTTCTATTTTTGACAATGTAACAGCAAATTGAAAAACATATGTCAGTGATCTCTGATGTTGACATGAAAATTGATTTTTGCCCAACCAGCATCATACTGGATTAACTAATTGACATTGAAAGAAAAAATGGTTTACAGTTTCTTGTTGAGAACAAAATATACATTGGATATATATCTCCATCCCATTCTCTCTTTCTGAGATTAACTTTTGTCAGACTTCTACTTTTCACGTAAAGATTTTTATCTTAGAGGGTATAAATAAGGTCTACCAGATCAAATGTTGTTCTATTAGTACACCCTTGTAGTGTTAAGTATTTGGTTTAACAATTTAATACTAATTTTCTCGTAGATTTTCCATCTGTAGAGAAGCTTATTAAAAACATATGTAAAGGATAGTTGACTAAAAGTAGTCGACACTTGATTCCATAGACGCCTCTCAAATAAAATCAATATTGAACAATTATTTTTAAATTGCTATATTTTGTTCCAGTCATCATTAGTAGTACAGATAAGTAGCTAATGAGTTTTGTTTTTGTTTTTTCCTTCATATTTTTTTCTCTCTTTTCGGTCAAAGAATTGAACAATTATCATCTTGCGGAAATTGAATTCCAAATTATCGGAAACAAATCTATTGGAATCCACGCGGATTTCAGGGACTCGGAAATTCTCAATTCAACCATCTATATATATAGTTCGTGATTTGTGCATAAAAATATGTCTGCTTTAAAATTCGTGTATAGAAAAAACTTAGATAGTTGGATTTGAAATTTCAGGTCCCTGAAACTCTCAAGGATTTCAGCAGATTTCATTTCCAAATTATCATTTAAATAATTACACCGAGTAGTATAGTCAACCGATGACGTGGGATATTGCCAATTTGATTTAATTTCTATAACGGTTGATCACATCCTTTTCACAGACCATAGATAAATTTTAATCTAAGCTTGTATGAAAGTATCCAAGTACGCACCAAGCTGCTGGAATTTATAATCTAAGTATCAACCTCATAAAATTGTTATTTCAATAAACAATAAAGGTATAATTAAGGACTGTTGTACCAAATACCAATTAAGCTTTTGAGGAAAAAACAAGTTCTGCAGATGATTCATAGGCGCCTCTGATTATCACATGAAAAATATTACACCATTTTTTTTGTCATAGATTTTGCAATTATATTATAAATATTTAGATTCCGGGGTATTATGTCACCAACTTCAAAACCTATCACATAGTATTTCAATAGCGAATTTAAATTATTCAAAACGATCTATATTACGAGTGATCCATTTACATACTAAATTTATAATTTTTTAATGATATGTAGTATAAAGTCAAGTAGTTAATAAAATTACTTAATTTTTTAATGCTTGATTTGATATTGATTGCCATCGGCTTGAACGGTTTGAATTCATTTTTTAAAACCTATTTGATATGTTTTGAAGTTCGTGACACTTAAGCTGAAATGCGACTAATAATATATAATAGCCGGATTAAAATAATTGTACTATTAAAAATATATTTTAAATCTTTGGGATATTATATATAATCAAAGAATGTTCTACCATTGTGTATTTGAAAAAATGTAGCTTAGTAAAATATTTTATAGGCGTGTTTAATTATTTCTATGAGTTATAACTTGAAATTATATATATCAAACTACCGGTTCTCATGTAACCAAAATTAAAAATAATCCTTTGAAGGCAACTTTTAACCAAATTTGGTTACATGATAAATTATAATCCTCTGAAAGTTCGGCGACATTAAATCAAATTTGTCCAAAACCTTTGGACAAAACCCAATTCCATTGGTTCAACCAAGTTAGCTTTTAGCTCACTAGAAAACAAATTAATAATATTTTTTTTAGTTAGAAGAGCATGGTCGGCCGCTTCGTTTCCATTCTCATGAAGTTTTGGTATTATTTAATTTTTTTGATTGAGACTTTATTTATTATCTTTAACGCAAATCATCATCATTATAGTTAATTTAATCACAATTAGAGGTAGGTGACAAGTGTTGACAGAATGTTGGAGGAAAAAACACTAAAGAAAACTTGAATTTGGAGGTTTATAAGCCTCAAAACCCCATTTCTACCAAACCAATCTCAACTACTACAATGAAAACAAGGTTAGGTTAAATCAATCTCCATCTATTAATGTTTTTTTGTTAATAACATGTCGCTGTGCAGAAGATTGTGGAGGAGCACAAGGAGAGAATGATAATGTATACTTGAATAGTTATATTGTTGATGCATGATAATGTATTAGTTTATTAACTTATCTCTAATTACGAAGAATAAGAAAAATACAAAATTAAGATCATATCAATCCTTCATCATGTTCCGTAATGATTAACAATGTGATATGATAATACCTTTAGTTTTCATTATGTCCATATTCTCTCAATATATATATATCGATGAACATCACTTTTTAATAATATAATGTATCTTTCTTTTGAATAAATTATAGACTATATGGCATATGCCCTGGTTTTTCTTCATTTGCCGTATAAGAGCATCTTCATTTTAAAATTGTAAAAGTTTTTTTTAAGTACATCAATAATTTTAGCAATAAGTCATTCATTCCAATCTACTATTATTTACTTCTACACAATTAATTTTAATTTATAAGAATATGATAATTGCCCCCAAATTCAACCCAATTAAATCACCCAACTCTTAACTATCTTTAACCAGGACTATCTCCTAGAAAGTTGCTAGTGCATTTATAGCTAGTGCTAATTAACGCGTGTAAGTCTTTAAATTTGACATATGAAGTCTTTAAAACTAGCATATTAAGAAGAGAAAAAAAATGGCACAAATATAACTCAAATGCACTTTATCATAGATCTCATTTAAAAGAAAAAATTGAGTAAAAAATGTTCATAGTTTAGATTTACAAAATTCTTCACAAATTGTCGGAAAAATTAACGAGATTGATCAGGGAAAAAAAGAATGGGTAAAAAATAATCTTTTCTTTTTTAAGCTTGCAGCCATAATGGTAGATGGAAGTGTAGAGGTCAAACCTTTTCTCTAATTTATAATATGTTAGTAATTTCGTAATATTAACACTTTTACATTTCTATAATTGTGAAATTCAAACTAATTATAAGCTGTGGGACTTTTAGCGAATTTGTTAATTAGAAAGCTTACAATACTTACAATTGGCAAATCAGCATGTTCAAACTCTTTTGTAAATGAGATCAAAATGCTCTAACTACTACTGGATTATATACTTACAATTAACTAATTCCTCTAGTTAATTTCAAATTATTTGAGACGCTAGCTTTATTGAGTCGCATCTGGCTAAAAAAGCATTCGATTGTGCCATAATCAGGTAAAATTTTTAACGGAACAGTTTTAGCTTCATGCAACACATAAATTATATACAACATTATTTTGATTTTGTTGTCCATGCATGCGCTGCATAAAACAAATACTGCTTTGTTAAAATCTTTACCCTCAAAACCTGGTTTGATCTTACTATAGACGATCCAGATGCAGATCAAGGATATTTCTTTTTTCCAGGAGAAGCAATTTTTTTTTCTCTTTTTCCTTTTTTTTTTTTTTTTTTTTGGTTGAAAGCCCGTAGGCAATTGCATTGATCCGATGATTTACAAAGTAGCTATTACATATGATTCTTTTGTTTAAATTGAAAAACATTAAAACCTATACATTGAGCTACTTGTACAATCATCTAATTTGCTATATCTAGAAATAAAAGATACGTGAAGTCAGAGAATGCGAATTGGTATATTCACGCCCGAATAACAAGTAGGTGGGCCTTCCGATTTTCTTCTCTGATAATGTAGACACAGCAGTAATTTCTTCGAGTTGCATAATCGAATCCTTGCTTGAGGCCGAAACGTCTTCTTCTTTCTGAATGCGACGCTGTCTAGAGGAATTCACAGCCGAGAGGCACTGAATCAAACCAGAACGGGACAGTCACCACTCAAAGAGAAGGAAGAAGAGAGCACTGAATCAAACCGAACCAGGACAGTTACCACTTAGCCGAGATGGCACTGAATCAAACTAGAACTAGAAAGTAAATCAACCGGACCATGACAGTCATCACTCAGAGAGGAGGAAAAAAAAGAAGAGAAGAAAAGAGACAACTCATCATCAGCAACAACCCAAAAGCACATACCTTATTCACATATAGATATAGTAGTAACTACAGGATGGAATGAATTCACAAATCCTTAGTCAAATCTGGAGAGTTGAGATGAACAAAAAAAACAACAAGTGGCGGAACTCTTAATGGAGCCATCCGCTCAATTGAGACAAGGTAAAACGAACCGGACAAACAAGGGAGGTGAGTGGAGAAGCGGGGTGAAACAACCGGTTACAAATCGACTCTCAAAACTGGCTTCTTCGTTTTCACCTTCAAATCACCTTTTTTTCTCCTGTGCGGAGTTTACTAGGAGAAGCGGAGTTTTTCCTCTTTTTCCTTTTTGATTTGAGGGAATGGGCAAGAAATCTATAACAATATTGTCCTATGTCAGATTTTATCTTTTCAAAAAAAATTTGAGAATATCAATTCCTAATAAAAGTTTTACCGTCTGTATGCGGAAGTTATCCTTTAATTATATATATATGAATATGTTATAATTTTGTACCTTTATAAAAAAAATATAAAATTGGGTCTCCAAGCACATTTTTCTGTAATGTAATTTTTATATGATAAGAAAGTTTAAAAGAGATAAATACTCATAAAAATTATAAAAGATAAAAAATAAAACTGCTAATTTATAATTCATAGGAGTGGGTGAGTAGCCATATATCTCTAATTATCCTTTAGATGCCTTGTTAATGAATTAGCATTAGCAGGTGTATTGTTCTTCTACTCGGTGGATATTAATTGGAAAACAAATAAATAGTTGTTTGATCGTTTCCCAAATCACTACTCAACTTATTATATAAGAAGAATTAATTTTTCATCTAGTAACAAATGACAAAAAAAATTGTGTGAGAGGTCTACTGAAACTTAAAAGAAAGTTTTAATAGATATATAATTAAAATCAGAAAGCTAAATTTCTATCTTTCTATCTGTAAAAAATATTTGTAAGAGCTATATCTTAACGAGGACATCATATATATAGAGGAGAAAAAATTCTTTTACGGGTGAGAGGATTTTTTTGTTGTTATCGAAATGTTCAAGTTAGTTTGTGATTAAATAGTTGTCGACCATGAAAAATTTTAATTTTTCATTTAAGAAATGTCTTTTGAAAAATAAAATTAGAACAAGTTTTGACTATACTTGAAATGCATTGTTGAGATATACAAGCTCGTAAGGGAGATTTTTGAAGCCAATTATCTCTAGGGAAAATTTCCAGTGTACCCAAATTTTTTTTTAAAATAGTCAATTTCTCTGTGAAAACATCTTAATATCTAATATTCCGTAAAAATATATCATTCTTTTTTTTTATTCCCTTCTAGTCATTAAATTTATTTATTTAGTCAAATATACCCCCTTTCCTTTTTAATGGAGATATCATTTTAAATTAAAAATAAGATTAGATTGGACAAGAGAGAAAAGAAAAGAGACTTTTCATCTTCTTCACTTTCTGGCCCTTTACTGCTAATCTTACGTAGGTGTTATGATGCTGTTGTTTCTCATTTTAGCAAAGTTAATTTATTTGGATTAATCATTTATCTGCTGTCATGATGCCTAAAGTTGTTTTTATTTTTTTAAACCTGGTGCATGTCTAAAGTGGCCACGTTATGCCTTTTTGTTTTTCTGGTGATCAACAAATATCAAATTGACCTTTTTGGTCTAATATATAATCAAGTTTCAGCATGTTATTTTAACTTCTAGCTCAACTCAAAGAGTAGGTTTGGGGCTCCCTTTCTTTTCAATGGTGTATACATTGTATTTGGTCAAAGCAGCAAGAAAGTTGGTCAGATCCGACCCGGCCATTTTTATTAATATCCCAAAAAAAATAGATAATTTTAAAAATAACCTTGTTTTTTTTTTTTATTAATGCCCTAACTGCTTGGAAGCGGAGCGGGCCAATATCAACACCAAACTGCCCATATAGTGGGCGGTCCACTGTTTTTTTTTTTTTTATAAGTTTTTTTTTTAAAACAGAAAATTTTTATTTTATTTATTTTTTGTATTGAAATATTAGAAATGTTGAATATATTTCTTTAGAAATAGATGGAATACAATATAATTTGATTTATTAGAAAGACTACAACAAATAACCCGGATCAATATTTTTCAGGCCGGATTTTTCGCGGCTGTAAGAAAAATTAATATATCTCTTTATGTGTTATTGGACAAAAATAAAAATGCTTAGATTCCGAGTTATTGATCCCGGTTCAAAAGTCACTTCTATGTAATCTAGAAAATATTATGATCCTTCTAGGACATTTAATTTATAAAAAGTTGTATCTATTTTGAGAATTCTTTTTGAATAACAATTATTAAATAACTTAAAGTTTTTATTTTTTTTTCAAAAATAGATACAACTTTTTATAAATTAAATGTCCTAGAAGGATTATAATATTTTCTAGATTACATAGAAGTGACTTTTGAACCGGGATCAATAACTCGGAATCTAAGCATTTTTATTTTTGTCCAATAACACATAAAGAGATATATTAATTTTTCTTACAGCCGCGAAAAATCCGGCCTGAAAAATATTGATCCGGGTTATTTGTTGTAGTCTTTCTAATAAATCAAATTATATTGTATTCCATCTATTTTTAAAGAAATATATTCAACATTTCTAATATTTCAATACAAAAAAAAATTTCTGTTTAAAAAAAAAATTAAAAAAAAAAAAAACAGTGGACCGCCCACTATATGGACAGTTTGGTGTTGATATTGGCCCGCTCCGCTTCCAAGCGGTTAGGGCATTAATAAAAAAAAAATGAGGTTATTTTTAAAATTATCTATTTTTTTTGGGATATTAATAAAAATGGCCGGATCCGACCTATTGAAAAAGAATACCTCATTGTTCAAAGTACAAGCACCATCGCCAATATCCTTTTGAACTTTCCACCAATCAAAATATTTATTTGATCATGTCTATCAGGCAGAATTGAGCTCGTGGAGCCCCAATTCTCTGAACCCAACACATTTTTAAAGTTATTTTGTGCCACATTTCCTACCATGTTCTGATTTGAAGCGCATGTTTTGTTTTACTGCGGTTGTGCTTTGATTAAGCAGCGATTTCATAAGAACCGAGATGCCTGAGTTGCTGCTTCTTCAACTTTGTAAAGAATACAATGCATTTTCTTTTTTTTCTCTTGTTGAATTTAATCTCCTTCTTGATTTAAAGGGACATTTCTATTTGAAAAGAAGGGGTATGTTTGTCTAAAATACAAATTTAATGATTAGAAGGGGATAAAGGAAATAATTATAAATTTCTATGGAGATATTAGATATTAAGATGTTTGTATGGGGATATTGGCTATTTTAAAAAATTTTATGGGTACACTGAAAATTTTCCATTATCTTTAAGAGTTAAATTTTCAATTACTATTAATAGCCAAAGAAAGGAAAAATTGGAATTTTTTTTAGGATTTACTTAATTATATAAAAATAAGAGAAATGGAATGAAGCAAGGTGTCCCCTAATGTGGTGCAAGCTTCAACCTGCTGTGATTTTCCTTTACCTCACTCTCGGCCCAAACATTTTGGGCTTTAATTAGGTCAAAAGCCTAGTCTCTAGGCCCAAAATTGTTTTAAAAAAAAGAACACTGAATATGTTTAGGCAATGGTTACGTCCAGTTTAATCGGTTTTAGACTGAATCGCAGAAGTTTGATTTAAATGGTTCGGTTTTTCAGTTAAATAGACTGGTTTGGTTCATTTTTAAAAAACTTATTTAATAGTTCGATTTGATTTAGAAATTTTAAAACCTGTTAGGCCGAACCGATTGAAATTTTTTAACTCATCTTCTGTCAGAAACAAATATATAAAAAAAACTCAAAAATTACGGAATAATTGTTTGTTTCGGTATAAAATTGGTTAAACAGAACCAAACAATTTTTGAAAAACAATCTTAAACAAAATTAAAAAAAATAACAAAAGAGTATTTATTTTATAATTAATATACTAACAGAATAAATCAAAATTTACTTAGGTTTGTTTAGTTCGATTTTTATTCGGTTCTTATTCTATTTCGATTCGACTCAGTTTGATTTTTGAAAACCAAATAAAACTTTAGTTTACCAATTTTAATTTTATTTGGGCCAAACCGAACCAATGAACACTCCTAGTTAGTTACTCCACAAACAAACACAACATTCAATTTGCAAAACACAAAAAAAAATTATATGGAAACACATTAATTTTTTGTATATATATATATTACAGGGTATTCATTATACATCTAATCGTCATGGTGAAAGTGTACCTGCACAATGAAAATACTATCATATACTTAAATGAAAAAAAAAAAAAAAAACGAAATTTTGTAATCCAATCATTAATGCAAATCCAATGCAAACAACTAGATTCATCCCTTTACTCTTAAGCATGGTACCCTTCGTCTTCTTGCACCTGTTCTTGCATGCACTGCAGTTCCTCCTGTCAGACATCACATCAACGCAGTTGATGTTGCAGCAAATTTATCGATACCGACTTCCTCTCGCTTTCTTTATTATTGAGGACTTGATACACTGCTTCTTGTAACCAGTGTAGTAAGATATCGACCTCCTCTCGCTTTCTTTATTATTGAGGACTTGATACACTGCTTCTTGCAACCAGTGTTGTAAAAAACATCTGTTTAGACTGGTTAATCGGTAGATTAGTTGTTCGTGGTTAATAAATCGTTATAGATTTTTTCGACTAATCGATCAATTATTTTTAATTATTCATAATTTAATCGTTTGACGGTACTCTTTCCATTTGACAAGTGGATACTGTTATTTACAACACTGCTTGCAACAGTCATGATTTGTTCTTTCCTTTGGCCCGACAAACTCCAAACCGTAAATCCAACTCAAGAACTAAATTATTGATTATGTTCCTATATGCATTGATACAAGTTTCCAAGTTAGGACACAGAAAATCCGAAATTTATAAGACATTCTCCCGTTTCTTTGTGCACTGATGCTCGTCTCCCTTTTGCATTGATGCTAAAAGAACAAAAGCAATTCTTCGGTTATTTAATTTCGGATTTTGTGATCTAATTTGGACTTTTTGGAGACATTAAATGTGTAAAGGAATAGAATAAATTCAATTCTTTCCATGAGATGGATTTTTTTTTAGAAAGCAACTAACAATCCTTCAAAAATTTATGGATATTTTTAATTAATTCTGTAAACATCAATACTAAGTCCTGTAAACTAATTCAACAAATTCTGTCAACATAAAAACGCGTGGTAGCTGTTAAAAATGTGTGACAGCTGTTGAAAACGCGTGACAGTTGTTGGAGACTATCTTCTGTGAACATACACATAGTATAATGTGAAGATATACATATTATTCTGTAAACATACACATATTATCCTATAAACATACACATATTATCCTGTAAATATACATATTGTACTTGAAATTATGATAGTTGAAATTATGGCAGTTGTGGTAGTTAAAAACGTGTCAGAACTAAACTAAAAATGGAAGGCTTTTATATATAGAGATTTTTGAAGGACTGTAGCCGGGAGACATTACCTTTTCTCTTATTTTTAATCTATATCAATCTCCATTTTTTTTAATATATATCTAATCTAAAAATAAAAAATTCTGTTGCATTTGTGTACACAATTTATTGAGCACTTAAAGTCTAGACATTTTTTTTAATGGGCCTGCTAATTAGACAACATTAACTGGACAAGATATCAGAAAGATTTTGGACAAGTTCATAATTAATACGGCCCGAAACTCTGCTCGTAGTCATATTACATTTAAGTAAAACGGGCCGACTTTGGACAATCTTTGGACAGCCCGTTGGAGAACTCGAATTGAGTCCTGACCGATTCGATCGATCTCATCCTCTCTCACTAGGCTATCAATTAAACCAATTACCAGTCTATCAGTATTTGTTCCTTTCCAATCATTCACACAGGAATACCTGATGCTTCCTTACTCGTAAATTACGAGTTCGATATCTCTCTCTCTCTTTCTCCCTTCGCCTCTCCGCCGACGCCTCTCTACTCAGCCTCACGATATCGCCTCTAACCTAGTCGCGTTGCCTCTCCGCCGTCGTCTGCTCAGCCTCGTTCCTCCTCCTCCGCTGGTCCGTTGCCTATCTCCTCTCTCCAGGTAATTTTCGTGTCACTGAGTATCAGATCAGATGGTACCATTGTTGGGTTGTTCAGGTTGTGGTGTACCATTGCTGGGTACCAACTTGAATTTTCGTGTCACTGAGATATCGATTGTGTGATTTATAAATTAAAATGCTTGATGGTGAGATTGACACGGAAAAGTACTGGTAACTCATGTCTAACAATTTTACTTCGCACTTGGAATGACTAAGTCAAAGACAATCTCTCAATAACTATCTATATTCTGTCTTAGCACAATAATCTTAATTTTACTATCATAATCATCGTCTCTGTTAACATTATCTTTATTAACATAATCATTGTCACTTACTGTCTATATTATCAAGGCTTTTTAAAAATTTGTGCATGAATTTCATTGATTAGATATGATATCTTGATTTATTTAAGAAATTGGAGGTAACAATCTAGTTAAGCTTTAACACATGTTTTTTATGGTTTGGATTAGAGCTTTTATACATGAAAATCACAGAAACTATACTATGAACTTCAAGAAAATATTTCTCTACTTTGTTGTCATTGGCTTATGGAATTATGCAGAAAGGTCCATGCTATCCTTTTTATTGCCTTTTAGTGAATGTCATTCCTGTGATTGCATTCAGCTCTTATGTTTGAGTTTATTCTTGGTTTCATATTTGATTGTTTAGGATCTCAAATTGCTTTTAATTAGTATTTGTATGTATTCTCTTCGTTAAGCCTTTTAGTTCATTTTATTCTATTAATATTTCGCTACAAATTAGTAATTGTATGTTTTTGTTTTTCGTAAGCCTTCTCATTGAGTTATACTTTCTTACATTATAATTTATTTTAAATTTTTGTAGGGGCCAGATGGTGGGATAAGTTCTTCCAACTCTTCTTATATCAGTGGCTTTGATGCAACTAGCTAGGTACATCTCTTTATACAAATGTACAATTGTGTTTTCTGGTTCAAATTGGTAAAACTAATATAGTATTTAAATATATTTAATATTTCGAGTCTTTCAATATATGTAGTAAAGAAGGTTTAATTTTTTTTTATTTGATTTGATCTGAAACGGTCGGATTTGTAAAGTTAAACCGTAGAGCACTACTGAAGAAGGTATACTTTTTGATAGTAAAATACATAGCGGGTCTGGAATCGAATGAAGTTTGACCTGCTATATGTAATTTATGTGGGAAGTTTGGGTGTGTGTTGTACGCCTACTACTGGGTACTGGGCAGTCTGGCGTCCTTTCCGCTTACCACAGCTATTTCATATTTATTTATTTATTTGGCGACAGAGAAAGAGAAAAAGAAAGAGAGGAACTCACTCAACTTTTGTTGGAGTCTCTTTTCCTGAGAGAGAGATGGATGGAACCGGAGGTGCATTTGACATGAACGGCGGAGAGAAGGCCGTGACTTTAGAAGATTTGGGAAAGAAAATGGCGGAGTTTGCTAGAGAGAGGGATTGGGAGCAGTATCACAGCCCAAGGAACCTCCTCCTTGCACTGGTTGGTTTTCTCTACCACGCCTAGCCTACCCTTCTTTTTAGTTTTTCTTCCATATTTTCCAATTACCTTTAATTAAAATGGTAACATGTTTTCAATTCATTCTTAGTTTGCTACAAACAATCAAGCTTCATAGCTTATTTGTTTTTTCATGCAAATTTCTTCCTTGGCCTCCTATTTACATGGATTTAGTTCAAATTTGAAGGACTACATACATTTTTGTTCACTCTCTACTCTAGTCTAGGGCCTAGGCTATTTCCCTTGCCTTAGAATTATTATTAGAATGGGTGTTCCCTTCAGTGGAAACTGGAAAGCATAAGTTGTCTCCTCTCCACTCTCCAGCTCCAGTCCTGTGTTGGGTTTCTTTCTGGCATTGATTTGCTAGTTGTGTCTTGTGTACTTTCTTGCAAAGGGACCCTACTTTTTCGCTGTATTGTGTACCACAAACACCCTCAAACCATTTCCTACCATGTGGTGTTAGCCTACAGCATAGCATACAGAGAGAATTGGATTTGGAGTGCCCAAAATAGACAAACAAGAGGGGGGTCCCGTCCGGCTCACTCATCAAATTTATATTTTAGCATGCCTTTTCTCTCACATCTTTACTGTGCCTTTGGTTTGGCCTTCCTTTTATTCCGTTCATAATTTCATATGGGTTTGATTTGATGGTTCTGGGGATTTTTGCCTCCTTAAAGGGGGACTTATTTCTCTAATCTCGCTCTTCTTCCACTCTTGTTCTCTTTTTTTTTTTAGATTTTTTTTTTCTTTTTGCTTAACTTGAGTCTTGCAAGGTTTACTAGGCTGATTATTTGGACTAATATAACTGTAAGAGTTTTTAGTTCTTAATCTTCTCATTAGTCTGACTAATATAACTGTAAGGGTTTACTTTCACCAGTGATGTTAATTTTGATATTAGTGTAAATTTGGGAATTGAAATATTTCAACCTCATATATATGTCAAAATTGAATGGAAAAAATAATCTGATATATGTATCATTAATGGGTTCTGGTGATTCTACAGTACATCTAATAAATTTGGTTTCTTGGCCTTGGATTTTTCTTTTGATTTCAATGTTTTTTGCTAAAAGGGGGACCTACTTCTCCCCCCTGTTAATGTACAGTTTATTAATAGTGCAAGGTACACAGCAATAGAAGCTTGCCCTTTGTGTCCCTTCAAACATTCCCATAAATAGTTAAAAAAAAAAATCTTCTATTCTTGCTTAGATCTTTCTTTGAATTAAATCAGTTTCAAATGCTTGCTGACCCAGGCAATGTATTAGATTAACTCTAGGTGTGGCCCCACGGGAAGGGGGGGGGGATCTATGGTAGTTAATTTACTACGGATGAGAATCTGCTTACCTAAAGGCTTGGTTGGTCTTTGTAATAGAAAGTAGGGGGGTTCAAATGGTTCGGTTTGTTCAGTTTTCAACTGGACCGAAATTTTTTTATTTGAATGGTTCGGTTTTTCGGTTCAAATGGATCGGTTCGGTTGAATTTTTGAATTATTTTGGTTTAAATAGATTGGTTCAGTTTAGATTTTTCAAAACTGACTAAACCAAACCAACCGAATTATATTGGTTCAAGTATGGCTTATATTATGTTTGGTTCAATTATTGCTTCCTTTCTTTTATTTTAGTTTAAATAATATTTTAGAACATTTACATGTTTTGTATGGAATTGAACAACTTGTGTAATTTTCATTAACAACAGTACCAATAGATTTACTTTAGTTTGTTCGGTTCGATTCTATTTTTGAAAACCGAAGAAAAGTTTAGTTTGGTTATTTTAGTTCGGTTGAAACCGAACTAACCGTTTGAACACCCCTAATAGAAAGTATATACACATGCTTGTTGCTTTTGTTAGCTTTGACATCTGTAGATATTCTACTATTTTGAAGATAGAACCATAAATCATGTCTATAATTTTTCTTAAGAAACAAACAAGCAAATTATTAGAGTATGTGCACATTATACATATGAGAGAATCTTTCCAGCACAAAACAATTCACAAATGTATACTATGATATGCTGTTGCTGCATAGTAGATAAAATGTGAAGTTCTATTTTTTTAAACAGTAAGCAGTAACTAAAATGTGAAGTTCTATTTTTTTTTCTTCTTAATATTGTACCTGAACACAAGGTTTTATCATTGTTATCCTCCTCATTGTCATCATAATTATTTGTTTTCTTATTGTAACAAATATTTTTGTATATAGGTAATTATTTGTTTTCTTATTGTAACAAATATTTTTGTATATAGGTAGGGGAGGTAGGGGAGCTGTCAGAGGTCTTCCAATGGAAAGGTGAGGTGCCGAAGGGTCTGCCAGGATGGGATGAGGCAGAAAAGGTGCATCTGGGGGAAGAACTTGCTGATGTGTTGCTTTACCTGGTGCGCCTTTCTGACATGTGTGGTATCGATTTGGGTGAGGCTGCCCTTAGAAAAATGGCCTTGAATGCCATCAAGTATCCTGTTCATCAATGCAAGGGATCTTCTAACAAGCACACCCACTATAGCAACACCAGTGCTGAAGAACCGGACAACAACGGGTCAGTTTAGATATCTATGGGGTTTTAGGGTTTTGGGTCTTTAGATTTCTTAGAAAGAAAATATAGAGTTTGCTGCATATGGTTATCTTTTTCTTTAGTTAAATCACATTATGGTCTGTTTTGGGTTGTTATTGTGTTGAGGTCTTGAAGGACCTCATTGTGTGATTGGTATGAACGGCTACATTTTGTACTGATGCTATGGTATTACATTGTTTTCTTTTACTACTACGTCTTAAATGGTGGTAGTTCAATGATTTAATACGTGTACCTTTTGTTGGTCAGAATGTTATACCCTTAGTTTGCCTTCGTAGGACCCAAACCCATTATTAATTGTGGGAATGTAAATCAGATATATTGCATTGCCTCTCTCAGCAAAAAAAGAAATTACTTTCTTTCCTCTTGAAGTATGGTAACATTTTGTAGACAGATTCTGCTTGCCATGTAATTAGGTAAATAACGAAGGTATTATTTGGCATACCTGTCAACGCTTTCAAAGTTATAAATTTGAGAGGTTGAAATTTTCCAAATAAACACTAAAAAGTTTGAGATATCTTGGAAGGGGGAGGCCAATCACCGAAATGAGTTAGTTTTGATGTCCAATCTAAATCTAGATTTAGATCTGTATAAATCTAAATTCTTTGTTCTGTACAAATTTATATGAATCGAATTGCATAGACCAGGCATTGCACCGAACTGCATCCGCATGCATGATAACTTCTAATTTTATATCATTCGGAAAGAGTATATATATCAAATTTTGATATACACCATGTTTAAACTGTAGGATATATAAATAATTTTATTTCATAAAAGAAAAGATATAACTTTTTTATAACAATCTTGTTCATTGTTGAGATGAGATAAGTTTGATTATCAACAGTCTGTACTCTGTAATTAGTAATTACATATCGACTCCACACCACCTACTCATTTGGTTCTTGACTGGGGCCCCATGACATCATCTCCCTCGCAACACAATCTAAGTGCTCTTCAAGTAGTCATCTCTCAAACTTGTATGTTAGAAAAATATGACTTGAGCCCAATTGTGTTTATGATTTGGTATTTATATTAGTTGATAGGGTAAGTTTTGCTATAGGTCACTAAATTTTGTTATTTGTCACAAATTGGTCACTCAAGTTTGATTTGTCTCTTCTGAGTCACTCAACTTTGTTATTTGTACCAATCAAGTTCTTCTATTTTTTTCATCCAAAATTTTAACAGAATATGTTAATTCCGTTAGTATTTTGGATATAATATACTCATTTCGTTAATATTTTGGATGAAATAAGTATATTCCGTTAATTTTTTGGACAGAACAGGAATATTCTGTTAAAATTTTGGATGGAAAAGTATAGAGGGACTTGATTGAAACAAATAACAAAGTTAAGTGACTAAAAAGAGACAAATCAAACTTGAGTGACCAATTCGTGATAAATAACAAAGTTTAGTGATCTACAACGAAATTTACCCTAGTTAATAATATGTTTATAATTTGGTTCATAAGTTGTCCAAAGTTGGGCTCGATTGGTTGTCCATGGTTCAGCTTAATTCAGTTGAACTGGGCTTATTCTGAACATGGCTTAGTTTTGAACAACACTAAACAGGCTAAACATGGGCTTGAAGAACTTTGTTTTGGGCTGATTATGAACAGGGCTTGTTCCATTCAATTTAGATCTGGACCAGTCATGAATAGGGCTTTTGTTCATTAACAGCCCTAACTAATCGTAATGCATCAATTTGGTGACCGTAGAGTTTACAATTTCTAATTTAGTGGTATATGGTATAGAAGCTTGATGGGGACAAATTGAGATATGCTGAAATCCCAACCGGATTTTAGGAACCAGAAATCTCTGTCCCTGTGTCTAAGACGGTGTTGCTTTTGGGGCCTTTAGTAATGTCAATTGCTCTCATCACCTATTGCTTCAGGCCCATAAAATTAGCAGGCCTATAAGACGGTATTGCTTTTGGGTCTTTAATAATGTCAAATGTTCTCCTCGTCTATTGCTTCAGGCCCATAAAATTAGCAGGCCTATAAGACGGTGTTGATTTTTGGGCCTTTAGTACTTTCAATTGTTCTCCTGACCTATTGCTTCAGGCCCAAGATAAAACTTGAACAAATAATAAATGTTTGGATTCAAGCCCATGTATAAAGGAACCAGGGTGGTCCGATAGATATCAGACTAAATTCGGTTTGATACCGAGTGAGAGGCTGAGAGCCGATTCAACAACGTCAAGTTTCGCACGGTAAAATTTAAGATCCGTATGACTCAAGTATACACAATCTTGACACGGTTCGGCACTGTTCTGACTGGGCATTGGACCGCCTATTCATCATGTAGAGATTGCTCGTTGCAGTCAATAATAACAGCCTAGTCAACCTGTATTCTGGTATTAAGTTTCACTAACTGATTTAGTCTGTATAAAGATAAGTTCTTTCATCAAAAAGTTTGTTTTTTAATTGGTTAAATTTTGTTGGAGGTTACTAAATTTTATCATTTGTTACGAATTAATTACTCAATGTTTCTCTATAGCTAATACATTTTTTGTTTGTTTCAACCAAATTAATATATAATCTTTTTATTCAAAATAGTAACGGTATATGCTCATTCGTTACTTTTCCGTCCCAAAAACTAATAAAATATAAAGTGACATGAGATGGATGAGACTATTAATTCCATTAGTATTTTAGAAGGGATATATATATTCAGTTGGTGTTTTGGATTTAAAGTTATAGACTTAATTGAAATAAATATAAAGTTCAATAGTCATAAAGGAACAAATTTAGCAAGAATACTTAGCCATTTCTATAATTTTATTTATTTTTAATTATGTATATAGATATATATATATTTTTATATTTTTAATATTGTTCAAGCCGCTCAAAAAAAAATAAATGTTTGCTTGCAACTTAGTAATTAGAATTATATTTTGTGTTTGTCAAGACTTAAACTTTATATTTCACTGTCACACATTATTCATTTTACGTTTTAGCTCTATTTAAATTTCTAAAGGATGGTGACTTGTGATCCGCTTCATGGTGAGACGATCAGAACGTGTCATATAAGAATCAGACAGGTGAAAAGGAGACATATTCGATGAAGAGAGACAGCAACTCAGCAAGTAGCAATTATTCTTCCCCAAAAAAGGTGAGACTAATTACCTTATAGTATTTATTAATTATTTAAGTACTTAATCAATTTAAGAACACAGTGCTCACTTATCTCAACAAATATCCTTTTTTTATACCCACTAATCACCCAATGCCTAAGTGAGCTGAGATTCTGATATAATGATCATTGACTTTTTTAAATTATTCTGTCCATTGATTTTTTTTTTTAATAAAGTCAAAGCATTTTGTTGTTGGAAAAGTCAATGCAGATGTATATAGTGCTCAAGTGATTATTGCCATTAAATATAATTAATTATATTTCGCTGACTTTCTACCTCTCTGTTCTCTTCCACTCCCTCTGATTTCACTCCTAAATAATTTATTCATATCATATTTCAGAAGAAAAAAAAACCAGAAAACCATATTTTTTGAGGACCAGAGCCACCAATTTAATCTGCGGCTTCACTTTTAGAGAGTCGCAAATTGAATTAGAGCCTTCCCAAAAACTAAAAAATGCACTGTAATGTACTAATATTTAGGTTTTTGAGGGTCTTCAATTCAATATGTGTCCCCCAATAATGATGTCGCAGATTGAATTGGTAGCTCTGGTATTTTTGGAATTTCTCAATTTCAGGGGTGTTTTGGTTTTTAAAAAAATAGTTAAAGTCAAAGCATAATTTTAAATTTTTAGAGAAGTAACTAGAAGATGAAAAAAATTAAAGTCAAACTATCAATTACGTATAATCATGCCTAATTTTGTGGGTCTCCATGGCAAATTTAAGGAAATTAATTGTTGCTAAAGATGCATGGATTGAATATAAAAAAAAAATGACGGCTCCGTTGAAAATGAACCTATGAATATGATATATTATATATAGGCATTTGAAATTGGCAGCCCCTGCCAAGAATCTCAAAAAAAGATATATAGGCATTTGGACCTATCTCAGCACTACAATATAAATATATTTTTTTAACAATTTTGTCAACAATTTCTTTCCGGAATAAAAGAATATTCCGGTTTTTTCATTGAGATCAATCTCCTAATCCGATTTCAAGCACGATCAAGAATATTCCAATTCTGTTTTAAGTTTTAACCATAGAAAATATATTATTTATGGTGCTTTTATTCATGGTAAGTTTCTTCTGACCTAATTTATGCAAAATGATTGAAACTGGAGTACATTTGGCTCAAATAGTGCCATTTAAACCCATCAAACACATCTTAGGATATTTGGAAGAGAGAAATTGGTGTACAACATAACTAGAAAATTAAGATTGAGAATGCTAAATTTTTTTTTTTAATGTTAAGAACGCTAAATAAGTTATCATAGTGTAATTATATTTTATAAGTGAGACAAAAATATATAAGTACTTATAAATTATAATATATGAAGGATAAAGCTGCTATTTTTTAATTTACAGAAGTAACTAAGTCATTCTTAATTAAGTTTTTGATATCTATCTGTAAATAGAGACTCTTAGCTTTCATTGCTCTCCTTTCTAACTAATATACTATCTAAAATCATGTATGAGATATTATGAAATCTTAATTCTTATCTTGGTACTAATTAATACTATTTTAGACTATCTTCATATAAATTAGACATCTTACCTCCTGTTGAAGAACTAGCATTTTATTTTGTAACAAAAGATAATATCTTATGTGTGAGAGGTCGTGTGTTCAAAATTCAGATAGAAAAAAAAAAAGATATTCTTTATATACATAAATTAAAATTTAAAAGACTAGACCTCCATCTTTCTATCTAGAGAAAAAAAAAATCGTACCTTGTATTGAGCTTAAAGATAACATGAATATGATTTTTCTATATATTATGAAATCAACATAACATCGTTATTTGAAGAATTTGGACTTAATAATAATTAGTAGATATTCATGTCTAACTTTATATATTAAAATGTTAGGGGTACAAGGAAGTGATTTCCATACTTTTTTGTGAAATTTTATATAATTAATTCTCATTCTTTGAAAAAATAATACTTTATGTATAATTTGAGAGATTTCTACTATTTTAGAACTTTTTTAATAAAAAAAAAATCAAATTAAAACTCACATGTGACACTTCTTATTTTATATTCTCTTTCACTCACTACTACTACTACTACTATTATTATTATTATTATTATTATTATTATTATTATTATTACTTTTTTTATCCCCATTTCATAAATTCTTGGCTCCGCCCCTACCTCCTGATCGTGTAAGATGTGATCTACGTCGTTGGTAGGGGTGAAACGGATCAGTTATCTTTCAATTTGGCACGAATCTCAAAATAGACCCTCTATATATGTTCTGAATTCACATCCTCTTGAGATATCTCAATTTTTTAGTTGATGTGTTGTAAATATAAACCGTTCAAATCTTTACTTGACATTAACAAAATAGTTGGCTAGCTGAACTTATAGATTTTTATATTTTTTTTGTACTATAAAATATATAAGAGAACAATTATTAATTTCAATATAACATCGTTTTCTTCTAATTAAAAAAAAATATAGTAAACGAATACAAAAGTACTATAAAAAAATGGCCCACTACTTTTGGTGGCCGGCTACGAGGATTGTAAATATAATATTAATAATTATTGTCAACTCAATAAATATTATTTGCAAGCTTCTAGATGGATATATGTCAACATAATGAGTATATTTATTTTATCAGTATGTACAACAGCCAATTCAAACTGTTAATATTTAATTTATATTAAAATATACTTGGAAATCAAATTTAAAAAAAAAATTTACTATTTATTAAGATGATTTGAAAGTCGTTGTTTTTTAATGGTGCAGAATTTTAATAAAAACAGTGACTTTTAAATCATCTTAATAAATAGTAAAAAAATTTCAAAAAATGTAAAATTTGATCTCCAAATACATTTTAATATATATAGATTAAACATCTAGCAGTTTGAATTAGCTGTTTAAACTTTAAAATTAGAAAACCGAGTCGTTTGTTCCTGAGGCTAGAAAAAAAACGTTTTGAACTTAGACATTCTCTCTCCCTCTCTCTCTCTCTCTATATATCTTAATTAAACTGCAATACAAAATATTGTATAGTTAAATGAAATGAAATAAAAATTGAGCTTAGGCTAGTGTGTTTTTGTCCTGAGAGAAACAAGAGGGATCAAGTTCTCAGATTCATTAATTAAAATAAGTAAAAATGGTGGTTTATTTACACGCGCGGTGCGCGCAAAGAAAGAAAGAGAAAGAATGAAAGAAAAAGATTAGCTGAAATGATTAATAAGGAATTAGGAAGACGATACATGGTCTATGTGCATCTTGTGAGGTTATAGCTAGCTAGGTTTTAGTAGTGTTGAATTAATGAACCTTCCTGAGTAACAATTATATATCAGGTATCAATATAAGTAATACTGAGTCGATAAGATTACAAAGGTTGACCGATTAATTAATTAAGTCTATGTGAACCATTGGGATAAAAAAAAATGACTTCATGCAGCAGTGTATATACAACTAAAACAATGTTCTGAATATATATGATTTATGCGTAACATGAAATCAAAATTATTCTGTTAATGTTTTTACCTAACTACGGTTGACGTATAATATTGTTAATTAGTATGTTTCAGTAATGCTTAGAAACAAAAAATAAATAATAATAATAATAATAATAATAATAATAATAATAATAATTATTATTATTATTATTATTATTATTATTATTAGATTTTGTCCAAAAATATTTGGACAAATTCTTATACAAAATCAGACATAATTAACCTGTTTAATTTGCGTTAAGTACAAACATATTTAAAACTTAATAAATATAACTTGTTCGTATAAAATTTGACATAAATTAAACGTTTTAGATTCAACTTTATCCAAAGCTCTTTGGACAACCCCAACCCCCACCCCACCCCAAAAAAATAAAATAAAAATGTAATAGAAAACTTACTCAAGAAAAATGGACAAAGCTACTTCATTCCTCTTAAGTGTGAAGCTTACAATTGCAATGGGATAAAAGAGGAAACAACATCTACCAAAAAGGCCAAAATCTGAACATAAATATGACCTAAACGAAGGGAAGCTAAAATACAAAATTGCACCTCTACAATATTAATTTGTATCACCATCTCTCAAAAAAATATTGCACAAGTTAATTAGAGTCTTCCCCAATGGGGCCAGTACACATAAAAATCAGAGGCATGTGTGATGTATCGGTCCCCGACTTTTGCTCACGACCTTCTTCTAGTCTTCTTCGTCGGAGGCCGGTTCGTTTAGGTCGAAGCAAAATTCCTTCTTTGTTCCTTGTTGCTTGCTTCCACCGACAGACCGGTGCCGTCTCATGTGGCCTCCTAGTGCTTGTCCTACGGCGAATTCGAGACCGCAAATGGGGCACTCGTGCATTCTTAGCTTACTTGACCCCTCGTCTCCGGGATGCTGTGGTTTCTTGTGGCTAGCTCGGTGCCCTCCTAATGCTTGAAAAGACGGGAACTGTTTCTTGCATGTTTTGCACTCGAACACCTTTTCCGGTGGAGATTGGTTAGCGCCATCTCTGCCAGGTGAAACAAAGACCCACATATTCGCCTGGTCATCGACATTGTTTGCATTGTTCGAGTATGATTGGTCATAATAATACCTCTCCATATCTAGCTGGAAATGTATGAAAGAGAAGGAAATAATGGATGCTTGTGGCCGGGTTAATTAGGTGCAAGCAAGCAAAAATGTAAATTAGTGTTAAGATGAGATTGAATGAGCAAGGAGCAGGGAATAGGAACTGCTATTTATAGCCTGATAAATAGGTGCATGATTACTTTAACAGTAGTTTGACCTTTTGATTGCTAGAACAGGTGGAGGCATTGCTAATATATATATTAGACTAGCATGAGCTCCCTTTAGAAAGCTTCTTAAAGAAGATGAAAGATTTTTTGAGATTTAATTTGCAGGGGGAAAAAAAAAAAAAAAAGAACAGAGAATGCTAACGCGGATGTCAATGCCGAAGTACATAAATCTAATAACTAATATATAGATGGCATATGCTTTGGTAGGTCAACGTGACCTTATTAAATGTTAATAATATATTTACTATTATATTTAATCAGCGAATAAACAAGATGATATTTTCTTATGGAAGACCAATTAATAGTATGACATTTCCTTATAGAAGGCCAATATCTGTGTCATATGTTTTTCCTAGGTTTCGATTATATGTCTGAATAAAAAAAAAATAGGGATCATTTTTATTAGAGGAGGATCCACTTAAAACATTTTATGTTTAAGTTACAATATCTCTTATAATAATTCGGTTTTGTAATTTTCAAAGTCCAAACAGTTAATTTAACATAATATCTATATTAAAATATGCTCAGAGATCAAATTATACATTTTTTGAATTTGACTATTTATTAAGTATTTTACAAATCTGTTGTTTTTAGACAATATTATGGATGATTGAAAAACAATATTTTTACAAAATACTTAATAAATAGTATAGTTTGATCTCCAAGCACATTTTAAGATAGATATTATTTTGAACTGTTTAGATTGATTGTTTGGATTTTGAAAATCGCAAAACTAAATTATTATAAAATATTGTAACTTATAACAAATGTTGTAAGTGGATCCCTCCTCTTTTTATTAAAACCATAAAAAACTTTTAGATAATTATTTTTTTCATTAAAACTTAAAAGTGAGTAGAACTAGAGTGCACTTGAGCTCACCAAAACTTTGGTGAGCTTAACTCTAAAAGTCATCAAATCGATTTCAAACAACAAATCCGAACCGTTGAAACCCGCTTATCTTACGTGTGATGCATCTACATGTGTAATTTTTAAACATTCGAATTAATTTAGTATAAAGTCAAGCGGTCAAAATTAGAAGGTTAATAAATTAATTTTAGTGCATTCATTTTTTGAACATTTTTGACCGCTTGACTTTATACTAAATTAATTTAAATGTTTAAAAATTTCACATGTAGATGCAACACACGTAAGGTAGGTGGGTTTCAACGGCTCGGATTCGTCATTTGAAATCGATTTGATGAGTTTTAGAGTTAAGTTCACCAAAACTTTGGTAAGCTTAAGAGCACCCTAGTTCTACTCCTTAAAAGTTACTTATTTCCACATTAAAAATAAATAACTTCTCTCATCTCTCATTTCTTAAACATCTAATTTTAAACTTAATATTAATCTTTTATTATAAAATCAAAAGACTAATTGATCCTTCTCTTCGAACAAACAAGTTGTTATTGTCCAGGTATATATGATCAATATCTTTTGCATTCTAATAAATTAAATGTTGAATGCCAATGTGCAAATTTAGCCATTGAATTTGTATTGACGGAAAAATTGAGTTTGTATTGGTAGAATTGATAAACTGACAATAATTTAAATGAACGCATCCATTTAAAAATAAGACAGAATATGTATTTCAACTGTTGAATATCTCAATTAATTATTGATCAACTTTAAAAGTTTCATATTTTGGAAAATAAGAAAGTATTTTAATTAAAAATGAAAAAGTAATTAAATAAGATTTGAGTGTTTTGATGGACAAATAAACAATTTAGAATATTTCAATGGCTATACCAACAATTCTCTCAAAAAAAAAAATATGAGGTGCTATAGTTAATTATCAACCTTAATTTGATGTATTTGGCAGTTTTTGAATCATTTCTATTTAATTAAGTTTTAGAGAACTTTTTCTAGATGTCACCAAAATTAATTTATCTTTTATATCAAATTGATCACCGTTAAATTTGTTCTTACGAGTTACAAAACGCTTTTAAATTATTCCAATCAGATAACGATGCTATATTTTTCATTTTTCATGTCAGTTAAAATATATATCATATCAGCAAAGTAACAATATTTAAATTAGCATAAAAATTTTTACATCAACAAAAAATATTGACATCATCACAGCATATTGTTGATATCAACACTGCACAAGTTTTGTTTAGATATAATTATTTAATTGAAACAATTGAAAGTCAAAAGACTTATTGAAAATAAACTATAATTGAGACCAATTTTTATAAAATGATAAAACTTAGTGACTTCGCTCTGAAAGAAAATTAACATAATTGTTTAATAAAAAGCAAATTATTATATTTTATACTTTGTGGGGTTGAGCCGTTGAGTTCATTTCATCTGAAAGGTTCTCTTTTACAAACTTCTCTCTCTATTTATCATTTTCTGAGGAGATCGAAGGCAACACTGCCTGTGTAGAGATTCGTGGTGCAGGTTATATACACCCAGGATTTATGCAGTAGTAAGGGAAAACTCTAAGACACCGCAAAATCTGGAAATATGATAGAATATGACAAAAATTTCAATATAAGACATAATTGTATAGGAAATGTAAATTTAGTGTAGTGATATGAATAGGGGCGGAGCCACACTTTCAAATTAGAAGGATCAAATAAATATATAAGTCAATTATATAAAAATTTCTATAGAGAATGAGATCACTTTACAATATTACAATATTTTAATCTACATTATAGATAAAATCATAAAAAATATACAAAAAAAAAATGAGGTCAATTGATCACCATCAGTTCAATATACATTTGCCCTTGGATATGAGTCATCGTCTCTTTATATAAAATACAAGTTTAATAAAATAACATTTTAAAAAAAATGCTGAAGTATATTGAATCTTTTTAATAAAAAAAATATAATTATATATTTATTTAAAGCACAAACATATTTTTATAATTATTTATGTAAAAACATGATTAAAAAAAAGCCTATTTTAAAAATGATTTTGGGCCAGGCCTAATCGGTATTGCAAGCGAAGGGCATTTGTGATGTTGAACATCGGATGTAATATTTATTTGATTGATGGGGACAATTTATTTCGTATATCTATTTTGCGTTTAAAACATTAGTGGTGATACATGAAATATAAACCCATATGTTATATATAATTGTAACGGGAGTGTCATATGGGCATTCGGTTCGATGTTTGGTCACACTATTCGATTCGCTTGAAAGTGCGTACGGACAATTTATTTTAAAAATTAGCTCTATATATGAAACTAAACTGATTGTATGAATTATGATGGAAATCAAATAAATAATTCTGATCAGACATCAGACCAAATTATTTATGCACAGTGCATAATGTACCTCTTTTCCTACATAAAATTTGCAGTCTGATGTCAAAGACCTCTTTTCTTGTATAATTAGTTATGCACATTGTACATGTACCAGTACTGAATAGAATCATAAAATTGAAATTGATTAAAAACAAAATATGTTAGTGTAATGTAATTTTGATTTATAAAAGATGACAGAAAGTATTAATTCACACCACATTTATAAACTTAAATAAAATAAAACAAAATAATAAAATTTTAATTTAGAGGAGGGGTTTCCACTGTATATGTTGGTTTGTTGGAACAATTTTCATGCCAGGCCAGGTGTTGTACTGTTTTCCATGTACACAAATTGGGAAGAATAACAATTTAATGACATTTACACAGAAAAGAAACTAGCCCGAGTGGGGTCCACTTGCATTTCTCGTTTCTGTTTTCTTTCTTCTTCGCAACAATGAACTCGTTGAATCAAACATTTGGCGCCGCAAAAAGTGCAACTTCAATACTTCATATTTGGGTTTAGTTATCGGGATCCAATACGACTGAACTTACATTCCAAGAGGCAAGAGGTTTAGAAGGGGCAAAGATTTTAACACAGCAGGTTTGACTTCATGTAACACACAAATTACACAATCAAAACAACACTGTATATGGTTCGTGCACTGTACTGTATGAAGCCAAAACTGCTATGCAAATATATCGCTATAGTATGTTTCTTTGTATTAGAAAATTATTGTTATATCTTAATTTGAAATTGTATTCTAATTTTATAAGGATTCTAAATAGCGCACTATAATGCTGTCATAGTATTTTTTTGACCATAAAAACTATGGCACTATTGATGCTATAGCACTATTGACGCTATAGCGCGCTATAAACATAACACTATTTTTTTAGCCGTTTTGCTATGATGCAATAAATGCTATTTAAACTTGTAAGTTTTATGAAATAATTGTTTGCCATTTTTTTTATATTTAAGCCATATTATTGCGCTAATAATAATTTTATTTATTTAGTATATGAATATAAGAAAGTTTCGATAGTTCAATTTTATTTTATTTTTTTTATAGCAAGTCTTTGCACCTTATTTATCAAGCTAATAATAAATTCTTCTTTCTCTTTATTTATTTAGGAAAATTTTATAGTGTGTCCATGCTAATTTTAAAATATCTAATTGCTCTATAAAATCATCTTAATATTTAATATTCTCATAAAAATTTAATACTTTATTATCCTTTTTTATTCAACTTTTTTTACCTTTATATATATCTTCGTGCCTAAATTGTTTCTCCTTCGCTGATGGAAACCGAAGCTCTTAACAATTAACTTTTCTCTAAAACTTAGATACGAAGACGAAGAAAATAAAGTCTATCTTTTCTTTGACAAGTATAATATTATGAATAAGGCTACGGTGCTATGGGTTGCATAGAGGGCCTTTATGCAATGGTTCAATATTTGAGTTTTCAAAATTCTAACGGTCAATTCGAACCGTTCAACATGATTTTTATATGAATATGTACTTGCAAACCAAATTTTACATTTTTTAGAATTGTTTACTATTTTTTTTTAGATTTTTAGAAAATCACTTGATCTAAAAAATTCTACACTATTTAGATATTTGATTTTCTAAAAAACATTCTAAAAAAATGTAAAATTTGGTTTGCAAGTACATATATTTATATGAAAATCATATTGAACAGTTCAAATTAACCGTTAAAATTTTATAAACTCAAATATTGAACTGTTACATAAAGGCCCTCTATGTAACCCATAGCACCTTACTCTAATATTACTACCCATTCTATGAGGCTAATTTCTATTTAGCGGGGGGAGTTCTAAAAGATCATCAAACCTTTTGTATTCTCCAATAAAATGGCCCATAGGCCACACATATTGATAAACAATTTCACAATCCCACCTCTTAAAAGTCCAAATTGCTTTTATTAACCACAATGAATACATGTTAATTATGAGACCGGATTAATTTGTAATTTTCGTAGCTGTGATGTAAGAAGTATTTGGGAACCATTAAGAATATCTACATCTCTGATATTATGAAAATTTATGGAGAATTTTTATTTTAAAAATTATGCAAGAAAGCTTCTTATTAAGAAATTGTTTGTAAATTTTATATTAGTCAAATAATTGGTTCAAATTATTTCTCCTTTTTAATTTATTGCTGACGTAGTTTAATAAAAACTCCAAAATTAATTTCAAAGACGCAAGAATTAGAAACTCTAGAAACTTAATTTCTAAAAAGTAGTTAACTGTTATTTAGAAACTCATTTGAGTTATTGAGATGTAGATACTCTTATATCAACATAATAGAAAGAGACATTTTCATTAGTGAAGGAGAAAGAGTTATGGCACCAAGATGAAGCATCTTTTTTTCTTTTCTCTTATTCAATTCAATCATGTTGCTAATTTAAAACGCCATCTTGATTTAAAAGAAAGATTAAAAGAAAGGGATATATCTGTTTAAATAATAAATTTAATGTATTAAAGAGGAGAAAATTTATTAAATTTAATATTGAATATTAAGACGTTTTGATTTAGCTATTTTAAAATTTTAAATGGATACACTAGAAATTTTCCCATTGATTTACATAAACTATCTAAAGTTTATCCAGAAATAGCAAAATCAATTACAATTATAGGTAATTAAATACTAATATCTTACACGTTTCAAAATTCAAATAAATCATATAACAAATAGAAGCAAATCAGGTAAAAATATTTAACTTTAGCAATATTTACCTTTTTATAATTTCTGTTTATGTGCAATGAAATGAAATATTTTATCTGTACCTCTCTGTTAAATAAAATAATAATCGAATGTAATCAATATTTAGTGAGTAAACATGTTAATTATTTTTTTATTTTGTTGTTAACAATAACAAAAAAGAAAAGAAAAAAAAATGTTATTGTTATAGAATAAAGTAAAAGAATAATAAACAAGATATTGAGAATGTATAAAGATGGCTATGCTTTATTCATATGCTTTTGTTGTGTCTAATACATCCATACAAAGCCTCTATTTATAGGCTAGAAAATGTAAATTATAAGCCATCTAATAGTAACTCTATTGATAAATGTGGGAGAGAAACATACTTCTTTAAAGAGAAATTTTTAAGTAATTGCTTAAGAGAGTTGCAATATGGACATCCATAAATACTTAATTCATAACACTCCCCCTTGGATGTCTATTACATAAGAATATGCCTCATTAAAACCTTACTAGGAAAAACCCTATGGGATAAAAACCTAGTGAAGGAAAAAGAGTACATTATTCTTCTTAATACACGATTACAACCTTACCAGGAAAACCCTGTGGGAAAAACCATGGTTAAGGAAAATGTAATGCGTATTTAACTCCCCCTCATGACAACATTAATCAAGATCTTTAAATCGACGAATACTAATATTGCGGACCAGCTTTTCAAATATCACAGTAGGAAGCACCTTGGTGAATAGGTCTGCTAGATTCTCACTTGAACGGATTTGATAAACATTAATGTCATTATCCTTCTGAAGATTGTGGGTGAAAAAGAATTTTGGTGAAATGTGTTTTGTTCTATCTCCTTTAATATATCCTTCCTTTAATTGAGCTATACATGCAGTATTATCTTCATATATGATCGTCGAGATCATTTTTTCAGAAGACAAGTCACATGTTTGACTAATGTGTTGAATCATAGATCTTAACCAAACACATTCTCGGCTTGCTTCATGTATTGCTAAAATTTCTGCATGATTAGAAGATGTGGCTGTTATAGTTTGTTTCACAGATCGCCACGAAATAGCCGTTCCACCACATGTAAACAAATAGCCTGTTTGAGATCAGTCATTATGTGGATCAGACAAATATCCAGCATCTGCATAACCAATTAAATCAGATTTAGATACATTTGAAAAAAATAAACCCATATCCATTGTACCTCGTGTTAGTTTGTAATAATCTAGAAGTCAATAATACGATAATTTATCATAAAGCTTTGTTCATGAATTGGATGATTAATATCATTTTATTGCCTTGAGTATTATTGCATTTATGGATCATTTCGAGTTCATGACTGAAATTGTGAAACTCCATAATATAGATGATATATACTCTTAATCTTAAAAGGTCACTGACCAAGGTAATTAGCAGGAACACTAATTACCGCTATAAGGTTAGTATGTGGATTAAAAGATGGTTAAGTTTTACAAACCACCTGACACGAGATGTCATTTTAATCACATAGATACATGTTCTAGGAACATGGTATTT
>JARJHM010001037.1:0-84104 GCA_033356055.1 Carex pumila | reverse complement strand
TAACGTTATAACGTTATACAACCGTTATAACGTTTGTAAAACGTTACAACGGTTATAAAACGTTATGTAACGTTTTCTAAGCTGTCAGAGAATTAAAACCCTAAATCGTATTTGAATAAAACGTTGGTAACGTTTGATAAAACGTTGGTAACGTTTTATATCAAACAGCTCATTTTTGAGCTGCCACTATAAATAGATTGAAGGGATCACTTTCAAATCTATCTCAGCCGACCCTAATCATTTCTAAAGCGATTTTCTGAGAGCTTAGCCTACTCCATTGTTGTGAGAGCTTAAAACTTCAAAATCCCTCAAGCAACCTCAAACCTACTTCACTAATCTTGATCTAGATTAGGTTAGAGTAATCTATTGAGTGTTTCTCTTGTTCTTGAGTAGCTTGTGTGACTTCCCTTGTTTGTAAGGGCTTGCCGGCTCAAACCTCGAGTTGCTCGTGTGACTTCCCTTGGTTGTAAGGGCTCGCCGGCACTCATCTTTCGTTGGTCGTGACTTCCCATTTTGTAAGGGCTCACGGTTCACAATTGTAATCCTTTCATATTGGGTAATAGAAAGGCGCACCTAGAAAGAGGTTGCGACGCCCCGGAGACGTAGGCCATTGTTTTGCCGAACTCCGTTATCATCCCGCGTGTCAATTTCTCTAAACTCATCTATTTACTTTCAATTGCAATTTATTTTCAGTTTTTGTTCAATTAGAGGTGCCCCTAAGTGCAACATATACAACAGGTCATGGCATGTTAAAAAAAAAAATGAGCCTTCTGTAAACAAGGGTCGCAATTGCTGAAAAACATGAACAAGTATATAATATGTAGCATAGAAAGCTATGTTGTTGCTTATTTTGTTGGTAGTTTGCCAAGTAGAAGTGAGGTTGTTTTTTTTTTTTTTTTTACGGGTTGGTTCTAAAGCATATCATTTGTAAAAAAAAAAAAATAAATAAAAAAAAATCAAGATCAGTTTTTAGTAATAAAACCGATCCAGATACTATCAGGATCGATTTTTAGCAATAAAACCGATCCAGATACTATCAGGATCGGTTATTATGTACATAACCGATCCAGATGCTATTTTCTGATATATTTTAATTTGTTAGATGTATTTAAGTTATCTGGATCGGTTATTATGTATAGACCCGATCCAGATGCTATTTTCTGATATATTTCAATTAATAAGATTTATTTGAGATATTTCAATTATCAGGATCGGTTTTTTGTTAGAACCGATCTTGATACTATCAGGATCGGTTTTTAGCAATAAAACCGATCCAGATACTATCAAAAAAATAAAATCACAAATATCACTTTTAAGAAATTCAATTTCTTAACTAAATAATAAATTAACATTCAAATAAAAAAGTAAAATATTTAGTATAATATTCTTCTTATGATATAATTTATTTTATATATACTATATATAAATTTAAACTTTTGCAAATTTTACATTAGACATAAAAAAATTGGATACATTATACACTTGATATGACAATTTTATACAATGTTAAAATTTATTCTGTCAAGCGTGAATTCCGTACAACTGTTACATGTGTATTCTATAAAATTGTCTAATGTTAATTTTATATAAAATTATTATGCAAGTGCGAATCATGTATTAATTTATTTTGTCAAGTGTGGAACTTTTATAAATATAAAAAAGTAGTTCTATTTAGTCGAAATTTTTATTAATACACAAAAAAAAAAAATCAAATTTACAAATCTACTGCACCCCATTTGTAAAAATTTCGGAATCTGCCCAATTTAGGAAAGTATTTCGTGCATCTACAAGCGTGGATCTGGAAAATTATTTTCCAGTTTGGATAGATTTTGTAATTTTTGCAAATGGGATGTAGATTTGGAAATTTGAAATATTTTTTCAGATATTAATAAAATTTCGGTCTATTAAGTGTGAATTATTTACACATTTATTTGATCAAGCGTGAATTATGTGCAAGTTTGTATGTTCTTCAAGTGTGAATATTGTACAAATTTGATCTTCTAAATTAACAAAATATTATGGACTTAAGTAACAATAATAATCACCATATGATCTTCAATAATAATAAAAAAATGTTGTACCTTCTTCTAAAAAATGTTGTACCTTCTTCTATAATTATATGCACCATCTCTATCTAGAAGCACATCTCAAGATCTCTTTAGAATGTTATCACACAGAATCAGAATTAAGAAATATAAATTGAAACATCAACAAGAGCTAAAAAAAATAATATAGTACATTAATTGAGTACACATTCATAATTTTAGTTAGTACAGGCACTGAATGTCAATGGATTTCTGGTAAATAAATCTTAAAGCCTCCTTTAAATAATTACACTGCAAGAACCCGTGGCAATATATAACGCAATGACTGAAATGGAACGCAAACCAATCAGTCAAAGTATCAGGTATCTTTAAATTTGCTTAAGAAATTTGACCATCATGATACGGACATAATTTATTTTACTGGACATATTTACAATTATAGCGAAACAAGTTTTGTTAAGCATAATATAATGAGTGAGGTTATGATACTTTGCAATTTGTTGATCGTTCCGCTCTTTAAATTTATATTTTTATTTTCAAAGTTCAAATTATCAATCTAAACAATTCAATATTATTATCATATGAAAATATACTTGAAGATCAAACTTTATATTTTTTGAAATTTTATTAGTATATTTTGAGACAATTAGAAAATCACTTGATCTAAAAATTATGGACCATCTGAAAATAATGACTTTCGACCTACCAAAAAAGATAGTAAAAAAATTCCAAAAAAATATAAAATTTGGTATATTTTCATTGATAATAAGAATAATTATATCATTCCTCTCACCCCTGTCTCCCCATTTATTCCCATACACTCTCTCTCAATATTAAGTTCCTTAACTGCATTTATCCCTCAATTTATTCAGTTAATAATTTTCATTTATCCTGGCACTATATTATGTTGTTCTTTAATAACAATCTTCACATTAATTATATTGTCATTTAATAACATTCTCCGCATTAATTATACTGTCCTCTAATAATAATCCCCGCATTAATTATACTATCATCTTATAACAATCTCTGCTAATAAATGTTTATCTGTTTATTGATGTTCAAGAAATTATTTATCATTATTTCTGATAAGTATTTATCATAATATCTGAGAAGTATTTATCATTGTCTCTGACATAATAATACTTTGATTTTATTAAACATTATTTATTGACAAGTTCAAGAACAAAATTCAAGAAAATATTTATCATTATTTCTGACAAGTATTTATCATTGATTCTGAGAAGTATTTATCATTGTCTCTGACACGATGATACATTAATTTGATTAAACAATACTTATTGACAAGTCCAATAATAAAGTTCAAAAAAGTATTTATCATTGTTTCTAACAAGTATTTATCATGAGGAGGGATCAAATGACACCATTTTTTGGTGACATTGGATGACACCGTTCATTTTCAAAGTTCAAATAGTTGATCCAAACCGTTCAACTTGATGGATATGTTAAAATGTGCTTGCAGATCAAATTTTATTTTTTTCTGAATTTTTTTTGGGTTTATTTAGAGGGGTTCAAAAATTCAACGGTCTGAATGTGGCGATTTTGTTAAATACTTAATAAATAGTAAAAAAATTTAGAAAAATGTAAAATTTGATTTCCAAGTTACTCTTAATATATTCATCATATTGAACGGTTTGGATCGACTATTTGAATTTTGAAATTTCGAAAATGGACATTGTCACACAATGTCACCAAAATAGTGGTGTAATCCGATCCCTCCTCATTTATCATTATGTCTGAGAAGTATTTATCATTATCGTTGACATGATGATACATTGATTTTATTAAATATTAGTTAATTAACAAGTTCAAGAACAAAGTATTCATTTTTGTATCATCAAGTATTTATCTATGTAACATAAAATATTCATCTAATCTATTTAAGTCATAGATGTTTTACTGAAAGTTGCAATTATGTTTGATAAGTATTTATCATTTAACATAAAGTATTTACACATGTAACATAAAATGTTTATAATTATATGTGAGAAGTATTCATCATTGATGTTTTATTGAAAGTTACAATTATGTTTGAGAAGTATTTATCCATATAACATAAAATATTTAGCATTATATCTAAGAAGTAACGTTTTATTAGAAGTTGCAATTATGTTTGAGAAGTATTTATTCATGTAACATGAAGTATTTATCTATGTAACATAAAGTATTTATTATTATGTTTGAGAAATATTTATTATTGTGTGAGAGGATTGTTATTTAATGGTCCCCAGTTGTGCAGGGATAATAAAAAAAGAAAATTTTGTGCGGGGATAACTGTCAAGTATTTATCATTGTTATTTAATGATCGTAAAGACTATCAGTGACCGACACCATTACTTTCTGCGACCAGAAAACCAGTCGCAGAAAGTGAAATATGCTGTAGTGAAATATCGAATTGATGAAGTTATGTATATATAAAAATTTCTCTTAGAATATTATCACACAGAATCAGAATTAAGAAATATAAATTGAAACATCAACAAGAGCTAAAAAATAATATAGTACATTAATTGAGTACACATTCATAATTTTAGTTAGTACAGGCACTGAATGTCAATGGATTTCTGGTAAATAAATCTTAAAGCCTCCTTTAAATAATTGCATTGCAAGAACCCGTGGCAATATACAACGCAATGACTGAAATGGAACGCAAACCAACCAGTCAAAGTATCAGGTATATATCTTTGAATTTGCTTAAGAAATTTGACCATCATGATACAGAAATAATTTATTTTACTGGACATATTTACAATTATAGCGAAACAAGTTTTGTTAAGCATAATATAATATCTTTCGAGTGAGGCTATGATACTTTGCAATGTGTTCATCGTTCTGTCCTTTAAATTTATATTTTCATTTTTAAAGTTCAAATTATGAATCCGAACAATTCAATATTATTATCATATGAAAATATACTTGGAGATCAAATTTTATATTTTTTTTAATTTTATTAGTACTTTTTGGGATAATTAGAATATCACTTGATCTAAAAATTCTGGACCATCTGAAAATAATGACTTTCGACCTACCAAAAAAGATAGTAAAAAAATTCCAAAAAAATATAAAATTTGGTCTCCAAGTATATTTTCATTGATAATAAGAATAATTATATCATTCCCCTCACCCATGTCTCCCCATTTATCCCCACACACTCTCTCTCAATATTAACTTCCTTAACTGCCTTTATCCCTCAATTTATTCAGTTAATAATTTCCATCTATCACTACACTATATTATGTTGTTCTTTAATAACAATCTCCGCATTAATTATATTGTCCTTTAATAACAATCTCCGCATTAATTATACTGTTCTCTAATAATAATCCCCGCATTAATTATACTATCATCTTATAACAATCCATGCTAATAAATGTTTATCTGTTTATTGATGTTCAAGAAATTATTTATCATTATTTCTGACAAGTATTTATTATAATATCTGAGAAGTATTTATCATTGTCTCTGACATGATGTTATTTTGATTTGATTAAACATTATTTATTAACAAGTTCAAGAAAATATTTATCATTGTTTCTAACAAGTATTTATCATTGATTCTGAGAAGTATTTATCATTATCTTTGACATGATGATACATTAATTTGATTAAACAATACTTATTGACAAGTCCAAGAATAAAGTTCAAAAAAATATTTATCATTGTTTCTGACAAGTATTTATCATTGTCGTTGCCATGATGATACATTGATTTTATTAAATATTACTTAATTAACAAGTTCAAGAACAAAGTATTCATCTTTGTATCGTCAAATATTTATTCATGTAACATAAAATATTCATCTAATATATTTAAGTCATAGATATTTACTGAAAGTTGCAATTATGTCTGATAAGTATTTATCATTTAACATAAAGTATTTATCATCATGTCTGAGAAGTATTTATCGTTGATGTTTTATTGAAAGTTACAATTATGTCTGAGAAGTATGTATCTTTAATGTTTTATTGAAAGTTACAATTATGTCTGAGAAGTATTTATTCATGTAACATGAAGTATTTATCTATGTAACACAAAGTATTTATCATTATGTCTGAGAAATATTTATTATTGGGTGAGGGGATTATTATTTACCCAGTTGTGCGAGGATGATAAAAAAATAAAATTTTGTGTGAAGATAACTGTCAAGTATTTATGAGGGGATTGTTTATTTAATGGTCCCCAGTTGTGCGGGGATGATACAAAAAAAAATTGTGTGGGGATAACTTATGGATTGATTTATTATTTCATAAATAGAGATCACTACATAGGAATTAATACTTGCAAAATTCAACAAAAATACTTTGATGCTTCAAGTTAAACACTAATAATTTATTAATGATGGAGCGGTCCCCTCATTATTTTTTTGGCAGTTTGTGCAGGATTTTTTGCGAGGATAAAGCTGCAGGATTGTTATCAGGATCCTAATAATAATGTTGAGCATTTCAGATCGACTATTTAAAATTTGAAAATGAAGATATAAATTCAAAGCACAAAACGATCTGCACATTGCAAATTAAAATAGTCTCACTCATATCTTTTATATTTTTTATATGAGAGATTGCAAATTCGAAATCCAAATAACTTACATGGAAGGAATAAATGCGCCAAAATTAAAGCAGTGGTAAAAGGAATTGTTCATTGCATACTTGATATGTCCATATATAAGCTATATCATAGGTGTTTAACAAGACTTTACAGGTAAATATATTTTCTATTTACAAGGAATGATTGTTATAAGACAAGTGTCCTATGGAGTCCTAAAAATATGAAATTCACACTTGGTCAATACTGTTACATTCCGAAATTTTAAAACTTGATTAAAATTGATAAATCGATAAATCATGCTAACAAAATAAAAGTTTAAACCTTAATTAAGGTTCCCCTAAATAAGTAAGTTAAATATGAATCGAAACCGCGTTGAAATTTTGAGATTTTGAGATTTTATAGGCTGAGTGTAGATTGGTTAACCCGCACTGCGGGTTGGTGCATCCGCACTCATGCAATTCTCTGTTGGTCTGAATTTTTCTAAGTCCTCAGTGCGGATTGATTAACCCGCACTGCGGGTTGAATGCATCCGCATTAGGCTCGGACTTTTTCTGAAATTCTGTCAAAAATTTACTAAGTTCCCACTGCGGGTTAAGTGACCCGCACTGCGGGTTAGGTTACCCGCACTACGGATTATTTCTGTGTTAGACTTTTTCTGAAATTCTGTCAATAATTTACTAAGTTCCCACTGCGGGTTAAGCAACCAGCACTGCGGGTTGTTTCTGTGTTAAATTTCATGTTCTGAAAACCGACTAAGTGCTGAGTGCAGGTCAGGTAACCCGCAATGCGGATTGGTTAATCCACACTCAGGGTGATTTTTGCACTAAAACTCAAATAGAACCTTCTCTCTCTCTCTCTCACTTCATATTTTCCCCATTATTGCGTGATTTTCGGCCAAAGAGAAGGAAAAGAGTGCGAGAACTTTCCGTTTCTTTCAGATTCCCGATTGTTGCGAGAAATCGACTCTGGAACCGAGTAAGCAGCCGAGGATCTCTCCTAGCTCTCCTATTTGGTATTTCTTTTTCTTTCTAATTCTCTCGAAAAGCTCAGATTTCTCGATTTCTCAGATTTTCGTTTTAAACTCGAGATTTGTGTTTGAATTGCTCGAGGACTAGTTCCTCTACACTCCTTCCTTGTTATTTGTCAATCTTTTTCCCGATTTCCTCCCGATTTGGGAATTCTGATTTCTAGGGTTTCGTGCCAAAAATGAAAGTTGGCATAATCGTGATTTGATTTGTTTAACCTGACCAATTAGACTTGTAATCGGTAGGGTTACGTCCTGATCTTGGATTTTTAGAACGTTTAACGGTTAATTTGAGGTTTTGACCAAGTTAGGGTTTAACCATTTGGTGAATTGAATTGATCCGAGAACCAAAGTAGTGAAACGATGAATGAATGGTAACCTAAGTGAAATTGTGTAGGGTTTAAAGGACCCAGAAGTAAATTGTGTGAGTTTTAAAGGTTTTTAAGTAAGAAAGAAGGAACCGAAAAGAACCGATACCAAAACATAAGAATGGATTTAGGACTGTACAAACCCTAAGTAAACGTATAGACCACTGAACCCGAATTAAACCTAGTATACGTGTAATATAGGCGTAGGCTCGGTCGAGCAAGACGTTGCGAGGCAATTCGAGATGCCCAATCCTTAAATTAAGCGGTACGCTCGTCATACTAAGGTGCGGGATTCTTGGACTTGTTTGATACTTTATTTTCAGGAATTAAACTGTTTATTCGTTTGTCATGTTGAATGATTAATTGTTGCATATTTTGGAATTCATACTGCATATTGATTCTTGCATAAATGAGAACGATTGAATTATTCGGTTAATGTTAATTGGCATGTTGGTATGGTTATTATTTGATTAGTTCTATTAATTGTTCTTGATATGAATGAATCTGCCAGGCCGACCTGTTTAGGTGGCTGGATGAGGTAACGGTGACCTATCCGTTGACCTGTTTTATGAATTTGCCAAGCCGACCTGTTTAGGTGGCTGGATAGGGTAACGCCGCTGACTTATGCATTTGACCTATTAGAATTTGCCAGACCGACCTGTTTAGGTGGCTGGATAGGGTGACGCTGCTGACTTATGCATTTGACCTGTTAGAATTTGCCAGACCGACCTGTTTAGGTGGCTGGATAGGGTGACGCTGCTGACTTATGCATTTGACCTGTTAGAATTTGCCAGACCGACCTGTTTAGGTGGCTGGATAGGGTGACGCTGCTGACTTATGCGTTTGACCTGTTAGAATTTGCTAGACCGACCTGTTTAGGCGGCTGGATAAGGTGACGCTGCTGACTTATGCGTTGACCTGTGATGATTTCGCGAGGCTGACCTGTATGTGTGGCTTTGATATATTTGCTTGAGATTTAGCAAAGTTGACTTGTATAGGTAACTTTGATTCCGTGTAGTTGCATTTTTGTCAAGTTGACCTGTATTGGTGACTTGTAACCGGACCTTAGGAAATGGTTAAGCCAAAACAGCTACAGATGGGTGTCAGATAAAGGGTCCAGCTTGGTTGGCCATCTGTAAGCGCCTGTAACCCTACAGATGTGGGTTTGATAACGGTTCAGCTCGAAAGAACATCTGTAGTTGCTACAAGCCCTAATGAATTGAGTTATGAATCAAGTTAAGCCAAATAATTATGTTGTGTTTTGAAACTCATATTGTAAATTCCGTGAACTGTGTTTCAAGTTGATTAATTGTTGTCGAGCATCGGTATTATGTTATTTATGATTACTTATATATTGCATTGTTTATTGTTTGGGTTTTATTTTTGAATATAGAGTTTGATTGCAAGTCCAATAGTCTGAACTGTGGCAAATTCGCACTGAGAATTTATTCTCACCCCCTCTCCCCGATTATTTTTAGGTTTATTTTGCCGACGCAGCACATGAGGATATTGATAATGCATATAAAATATCCACTGCCTTGCGTGTATAGGTGACGCTCGATAGATACACGCGGAAGGCTGTCGCACCCGTAGATTTGGGGTGTGATAAATACTTTTTGGTGCTTTGATATATTCCTCACCAATACATATATAAATTTGCACCAAGGCCTCTCTGACAGAATCTATTTACCAATTTATTAGTACTTTTACAAATTAAACCTTTATTGTCCTATTTCTTTTACAATCAAGAACTTAATTGTTTAAGTAGGTATTACACTAGTAACCCAATTAAGATGATATTGTTAGGTACCAATTTCTAGAATGCTTTTATAACTCACAATCCATTCTGCAAAATATAAAAAATAAATTAAAATTAAACCGTCGGTAGATGACAAGGTGCACCAACAAGGTACAACTAGGGTTTAAGCCCAATATCCAAAATTAAGAATATTCTATTACTCTAACAACCTCTCTACATTCCAATAATTCTAGATTGTTCAAAATAGACATGAAAACGAGGTAACATAATCAACCAAGTTATTTGGTCCAAATCTTATTATAAAATTTAAAAGTTGATTAGAGGCCTCAAGCAATCAATTAGAACAATATTAAACAAATTTGCAATGAGCTCATCATAGAGTTTAGGTTGTATACTTCAAATTTATTTAATCAAATTTCTCAAAGCCTTAATCGGATTAAAGAAAGGCAATATAGAGGAAGAGACAAGGAGATACCCAATATCAAAGTTGAATTCAGCAAGCAATAACACAGAGGAACCACCAACCCAATCACAAGGTGTTCAAGTCATGAGAGAGATTTCTCTCTATTTCCTTGCAAAGAGAGTAACATAGGCTGCACCAAAAAATTCATAGTTTGTGATTCGATTCGAGTTTGATTTGAAAAAGTTTGTAAAAAGTTCAATTTGAAAAAATTTAAAATTAATTCAAACCAAATTCAAACTGGACCTGATTCGTTCAAAATAGGTTTGTGAACTACTCTAGTTCGAAATTCAAAGTAACGTGAACAGTTGATTTCCGCTAATGACTTATGTTCGCTGATGATTTAAAAGTTAAAACATAAAACTACCCAGTCATAAATTATAACTCGTAAGTTGTTACTCTCGTTTTCAATTCTAAAACCCTAGACGTCTTTCACCTCTCGCTTTCAGCGACTACGGTCACTCTTCCTTATTGTAAAAAAGTTTGTAAAAAATTCGATTCAAAATTAATTCAAATCAAACTTAGCTCGAAATTAATTCAAACTAAATTCAAACTAGAATAAGTTCAAATTGGTTCGATTCTTTTGCAGCAGTAACAAATGGAACAAAACAAATAAAAATGAAAACTATAATATTGAGAGACACAGAGAGAGACAGTAAAAAAAAAGGCAGTAAAAGGGAATAAGGAGGGGGTGGGTCCCACTTCCTTATTTAATAATTAAATTTTTAATTCAACCTTTATATTTCCATGATTTGCAAATTAGTCCAAAACTATGAAAGAAGATAAATATAGAGAGAGAGAGATGAGCTAATATGCTTTCAGTAGCATATGAGCCGAAATATACACGGTTTCAATTTAAAATTTCAAAATTTAAAAAGTCGATCTTAACCGTTCATCTTATTCTCCATATTAATATATGCTTGGAGACCAAATTTTATATTTTTTCTGATTTTTTTTTACTATTTATTAAGTTACTTTAAAAATTGGTGATCGAACGGTGGCTTAACAAAACAGTAAAACCGTTGGATCAACGATTTTCAAAGTGACTTAATAAATAGTAAAAAAATATAGAAAAATATAAAATTTGGTCTCCAGGCACATATTAATATGGAGAACAAGATGAACGGTTCAGATCGACTTTTTGAATTTTGAAATTTCAAATTTGAACCGTGTGTATTTCGACCCATATACTACCGAAAACACATTAGCCTATCTATATATATATCTATGAATATTAATACTATATTTTTGTATCTCATAAATTTCAATTTCTAACATCCGAATATTCAATTTTAATTAATAAATTTTAGAAATTTCAAACTAATACAAGGCAACTTCAAATAAATAATTTTCTAATCTAACAAAATATATATCATTATTAGTTACAATCACTATGCTTCCGTTGCACTACTCTAAATTTTCAAATCATTTAGTTAATAACATAATATCAAGGTTATTCCTTAATTACTTCTTTGGTGATCGGTTAAAGAAGAAAGAATATACCTTTCAATTTATATACAAAATTAGTAACAAACACTGATCAGTTAGTTTTAGTCCAATCTTCATACTTGTGTGAAAATAAGCATTTCACTTATAGTTTATCACAACTATAGTAGCGAAATATATTTCATTATATCATATTTCAAGTATAGTTGCATATCGATTAATACAATACAAAATTAATATCAGTAACTATAATGGTCTAATTAACATATCACATAATACATTTTTACACGCATTTACCACTATTTAAAAATAATATCAAGTACTATATAAGTTAATATTTAATCTATATTATAAAATTTCTTTTATTCAATATCACAAGGAATACATCAGCATTATCTGATACCAATATCAAGATAACAATAAATCTGTAGAGAGAGAGACACTTCAACAAGAATACTACGGTATAACTGAATCATCTCATAAAATTCATCTCACATTTTGTAAAATAGGTAACCATCTCGTATATATCAGTTAAAAATAAGATTTATCAGGACAATAATTATTATCATTCTATTAGTGGATCAATATTTTACAAATACAATTAACAGTTCATTATATTATTTTTTTTCTAAAATTATCTCAAACAATTATTCTTAAATTGAGATTTATTTTCAGTATTTATATAACTCATGGTCAGAACCAATATGTATTATTTAACATTAAAAAAAATATTATTTGCTACCATAATAAATAATGTTGTTTCCCGTAATGACTCAAATATAAATAATCATACTATTCTGTATAACATATTAAGAATCATTCTAGAATATCAATCATGCAATTTAATTAATAGTAATCAATACATACAATAAATTGAGTTTCGGTCAAAACCTTTGACCTAAATCTGATCTGAAACCCATACTTTAGTATTTCTTGGTGATATATATATCAACACAAACACTACTTTAAATTGAATTAACTTTTAATTCAAAATGACAATGTCAATGTAACTATTGAATGAAAAGTTAATTTAATTTAATTGAATGTAATAAACTCTTTGCTAAATAATTATCTATACTCTGGTATCAATCGGTACCAGCAAATAATTATCTATCCTCTATTATACTAGAAAATTAGCTTATAATAATTTCTTAATCTCAGTACAACAAGCACCTCCGGTGTACGATTAATGGATTTCTCAGATTCCTAAATATATGTATAAAATCACAACTTAAAGTTGTTTATGTTGAAATTCAATTGCCCTTGAGATGTGTTATGTGTGATTCGTGTATGATTGAAGCATTGCTTCACTTGTTTTTCCTGTACCCTTATGCCAAACGGGTATTGGATAATATGCAGGTTGTATTACTGTTGTGGGGCAGGGGTACAATAAAGTTTCCGAGTTTTTTAAAAATAACCAAAATCATAAATATTTTATTAAAAATAATCAGTCTTCAGCCATACTTTTAAAAATACCCAGACCGCAAATTTTTTCCGGGACACAGAATTTTTATTCTGGTCCGAGGAAAAAATCCACGTTCCGAATTTTTCTTTTTTAGAGTTTGGAGAAAGAAAATATCCATGGTTTGATTTTTTTTTTATAAACTCATTTTTTTATAATATATGTATATGTATATATAATATAATATATTTATATGTATATATAATATAATTACATATAATTATATATAATTTAGGTTTTTGTACGTATAATTATACAAAAACCTAAATTACTCTACATGCAAACTAAAAAATTCCACAATTAATAACTACACTACAAAAACTTGAATTATATTAAACAAAATACCAATCATTGTATGTCTACCATTGAATGAAAACTTAAACTGAATTTTTGAGGCACTAAATGACGTTTTTTTTGAAATTTTGATACTTCCGATGCGACAATGCCCAGTGTACCACCTAGGTAAAATCGGATCTGTCTCGTCCCCCTTTCCGAAAAGTTGTCATACGCGCAAATCCGACATTCGTAGCCAAAGTTATGGATGTTTGAGGTTTTTTCGAAAGCTAAACTTTGTAAATTCATAACTAACTGTAGAAAAATCCAAATAAATTGAAATTTGTGTCAATTATGTGTATTTTTCAATGCTCTATATACTGGTGTAATCACTTTTGCACTTTTGCAGACCCTGTATCAATCCAGACTTGCTAATTTATCAGTAGAGGTCAAATTTGATATATATATAGAGAGAGAGAGAGAGAGATAGGCTAATATACAATCGATTGCACCACGCCTCTCGTGCAACCAAGTGATTTTTCCAATTTTTAAAGTCCAAATGATCGATCCGAACCGTTAGATGTGTTCTACATAATAAAATCTGCTTGGAGACAAAATTTTATATTTTTTGAAATTTTTTTACTATTTATTAAGCCACTTTGAAAATCGCTGATCCAACGGTAGCTTCTGATTTTTACTGTTTGGCAAGCTACCGTTGGATCAGTGATTTTCAAAGTGGCTTAATAAATAGTAAAAAAATTCCAAAAAATATATAATTTGGTCTCCAAGCAGACTTTAATATGGAGAACATATCTAACGGTTCGGATCGATTATTTGGACTTTAAAAATCGGAAAACCATTTGATTGCATGGAAGGCGTGGTGCAATCAATTGTATATTAGCCTCTCTCTCTCTCTATATATATATACACACACACACACATATTATACATATATACATATGCATATACATATACATATATTATACATATATTATATATACATATACATATATTATATATATTATAAAAAAAATCAAATCATGGATATTTTTTTTCTCCAAACTCTAAAAAAAAAAAATTCGGGGAGTGAATTTTTTCCGTGACCCGGAATAAAAATCCGCGATTTGGATATTTTTAAAAATCTGGCTGAAGACTGGTTATTTTTAATAAAATATTTATGATTTTGGTTATTTTTAAAAAAAACTTGGAAAAAGTTTGGTGAGAGGTTCGATCGTTTAATTATTCAAGGGTAGGATGTAAGCATGATATGGATGGATGTAAGGTACTAATTTTCGTTTATTTATTCTACTGGTCATTTTCAAAAAGAGAAAAAAGAAATTCAAATTCCCATAGACATAGAGTTGGAGAATTCAATGAGTAAGATCTAGTCACATTTGTATTCTCTGTGATTAATAGCATTGTTCTTAATAACACACTATAGCGATGCAATAATGGCATCATAACGTTTTCAGACCTTTAATGCTAAGTTATGAGATAAAATTATGCTATTTCAGTGGTAATAGCAATCCGCTATCTGTGTTATTTGTGCTATGCTACATAGACTTTTATATAAATGCCCGACTAAAAAATTAATTTTAAAGATCAATATTTGCAAGATCCAGATTTATTTTACTTTAAAATAGAAAAAGATAGATAGTTTATTCCATGATGCTTAATTTTTTTATATTAAAAAAATAGTTCATACCACAGTGTTTAAGTTATTTTGAATAAAAAAAGATAGATAGTTTATGATATAATTAGAGATATTTTGAATAGCAATTTGGACTTTGTACAAGTTTAAGATTAATATTATAATTCTTTAATCAATTTTGTGTTATTTATTACTCTATGAGACTTTAGATAGTGTTGGTAATTAGTAGAAATATAAAATATAATTTTTAAACAAAAAACGCTTTGTAAAATAGCTTTTGTTATAGCTATGCTATTTGCTATAGCTTTTTTTTAGCCTTTCCACTATGACGCGATAATTGCTATTTAAAACTTTAATTAAAAGATACAATATGTATAATATGAGTATGGCTAAATTGCTAACGGTAGCACTTCGACCTAATTACTTACGGGGTCATATCTTAGTATTTGATGTTCAAACAACAAATCCAAATCATTAGATGTTCAATCTATATTAAAATGTGCTTGGAGACCAAATTTTACATTTTTTGGAATTTTTTTACTGTTTATTAAGATGGTTTGAAAATTGTTGTTTTTATTAAAATTCTGCATCATTAAAAAACAGCGATTTCAAACAATCTTAATAAATAGTAAAAAAAAATGCAAAAAATGTAAAATTTGGTTTCCAAGCACATTTTAATATAGATTGAACATCTAACGGTTTGGATTTATTGTTTGAACATCAAATATGAAGATATGATCCCGTAAGCAATTAGGTCGAAGTACTACCGTTAGCAATTTAGCCATACTCATATTATACATATTGTATCTTTTAATTAAAGTTTTAAATAGCAATTATCACGTCATAGTGAAAAGGCTAAAAAAAAACTACCGATAACAATTTAGCCATACTCTATATAATATAGCTACTATTAGATATTTTTATTTTGTACTAAATCTACATTAAGTCAGATCCAATCAAATCAATTGACCCTTATTTAATTTTAAATAATATTAAGGTTGTAGTATTCATCAAGGTTGTTAGCCAAATTGCACCATTTCACAATCAAAGCTAGGCCAGAGTTTTCATCCATTCAATAATATTAAAGACATACAAATATGCAATTACTTTATAGTTTATAGGAAGCTCTTGTCTTAAATACACTTAAAAAGAGGTGCAAAATTTTCTGTAGCTACAAACCATGAATGTATCATAGAATAGAAAAATTGTATATTTTTGAATTAAAAATATATGTTGACGATATGTACATGTTATCAAATAGCGAAAACTATAGATTAACTAGAGCAGTAGTAATTAATTAATATATTTCTTAAACCTAACTATATGACGACTTAGAAGGTGCAAGTCTTACTAGTATCATGCTGACTTAAATAAGACGGAATAATAAGAAGGAATATATATAACTAAGACTTCTCTCAGAGTAGTTAAATTATTCAATGGAGCCTGATAATTGTATCTCAAATAAAATTTTTCGACCACGTCTTCCAAGTAGTTTAATAGAAAAAACTTTCAATGTTATCTAACTTTTATTTTCAATGCTAATTTTCAAACATTTAAAGCTTTATTTATAACATTTTACAATGATACTTGCTATCATTTAAACATCTATCTGTAAGCATTAAAATTATAAATATGTATAGTTTTAACTCCTAACTATTTTTGTCTTCAAGTCAAAAATAAAAAATTTCTTCCACCCATTTTTTATTTTTATTTTTCTCTGATCATTCTCATCCATTTTTATGATGACCCGTGATAAATTTTGCGAATATAAAAATACGAACATTTTTTATTTAATTTTCTTTTTCAAATGAGATCCATGAAGAATAACTTTCGAGTTATATTTGTGTCATATTTTTTTTACCACTTTAAATCTCTATGATTTTCAGTTTTTTTTTTTTTTGCTTCAAAATAATTTAAACCTCTGTTTACAAGCCTTCAAATCTTTCGTATAAACCTCATGTACAAGCGTATAAACTTCATTAATAACACTTTAAATCTTTGGAATAAAGCATATAAACCTCAACAATAACACTATATTTACAAAGCTCATGTGCAAAACATATAAACCTCATTTATAAAGCATTGAAAATTTTAATAATTATAGATTGAGATTTAAAAACTTGAAAATTTAAAGTGCTCATGACTTTTACTTTAAAAAATAAAACAAATGAATTCGAAATTACTCAAAAGTATTTCTTTATGGATCTTATTTGAAAGATAAAATCAAATAGAAAATATTCATATTTTTAGATTCGTAAAATTCATCATGAATCATCGGAAAAATAAATTAGAATTATCAGAGAAAAAAATAAAAGAGAGTAGGTGAACATAATCTTTCTTTTTTAGCTTGAAGACAAAAGTAGATAAAAGTTAAAACTATTTAGAAATACTTTCATATAGAGGTTTAAATACTTGCGAGTAACACTTTAAAATGTTATAAACATAGCTTTACATGTTTGGTTATTAGCGCTGGAAATGAAAATTAAACAATATTGAAATATTTTTCTGTTAAACTACTTAGGAGACGCGTTCGAATATGATAGCTCAAGGACCAGAACATTTCTCTCATTCAATTTTCATAGAAGTCAATGTATTGAATCTATCATTTGATTTTGATTGCTCGAGTACTGGTATTGGTTTTAATTGCTCTAGTTTATTGCAAATTCTCTCTCTTGCCTTTCTCGATCCGATTTATTACCTAATTATTGCCTGTGACACAACTCAAAACGGATTCTATTTATGAGAAAAAAAATTAGTAATTAATTTTGACCTTCATGTCATATAACTAAGAATAAAAAGAGATTATTTGTTCTTTTATAATATTTTCTTTACTGAGGTCAGGTAACTAAAAATTAAACAGTAGGTATTAAAAGATTGCATTAGAATAATTAATATATACAAATTGCAATATTTTTATTTAGTTTTTATATGAATTTAGAAAATCTCAATAAAATAGTATAATAATCCGATGAAGTAAATATGAATCATTTAATAAAAACTTGATGTTATAGAGCAATTTTCTCACTCAAAGTTGTTATATTTTTATCATACATGTTTATTTGTTAATGTCACACCGAGCCGAGCACGTGACGCTACAGAATGACACCCTCGCTTCCATATACTATCTTATCAACTGATGTTGCTACAAAAACAAATAGAAACAATATAAAGTCAGCTATAAATTAATCCGAGTAACTATTATTAACATCACGCTTCTCTATAATTAACTTAATAATTATTAATAACATTTTTAATAGAACTGAATTAATCCACACAAATGTATCAAATTACATATCCATATTTAACCAACGATAACAATTGAGTCTAGAATCTCAAAAAAAAAAAAAACAAATGATTTTTAGTTGGAATTCCTAAAACATGCAATTTTCAGTATTCTAGTTACGTAAAAACAATTTCAATATTCAGCACCATCTTTCAATTATATATATTATCATAATCCGATTACTCCATTCAATATCTATTAATTTAATCATACAAATTGAAAACACAATTATAGAAGAATCCAGTTACCTAATAGCAATCAATACAGATCAATTCAGTTCAAGTTGCATCAATTATTCATTCAGAATCACTCGCGACATAATATTGGACTTCCAATCAAACATAAAATCGAATAATAATCAATATCAAAATCTGTTATCAAATATTTCTTCGAATTTTCTCTTTTATTTCTCTCACTTTGTTTTCTGTTTTGAATTGGTAAAGTGATGGATTGTTTATGTGTTCTTATGCTGTACAAGTTTGGACAACACTCTCATCAAAATTAGGTTTCAATCTATGAAAGCGGGAAGTAACCATACAACAAATATGGATATCTTCTACTGAGCGTTGTTAGAGACAGAAGGGCGAATGCAGGGGTGATACGATGAAAAGATATCGATCGATGCAATGGTTTGTGTGTACAGCGTGAGCTCTTTGAAAACAGAGAAATGAACGATCGAGTGTTCAAAGGGAAGTCTCTACAGCCGGGAAAGCTGGTAGATAGGATTGCAAGTGAGTTTCATCTTTGGAGGAAGTTCTATATATTAATGCAATGTTTAGGTGATCTTAATTTGCATCTTTGTTGTTTTGTGTTAGATGAGACATTATAGGGCGAGTGTGCATCCCCTGAGATATCTCGTATTTTGCGGGACCTACGCGTCCGGTGCCTATTCGGGGATGGCGCAGGGGCAGTATTGTTTGAGCTTCGAGATTCGTGCAGAACGTCTTTGAACAGTTGGGATTTTCCAAAACTTCACACAAATTATGAGATATCTCAGAAGATGCGAATTTGTTAGCACACCAACAGTTGGGCACTATGTATGTTGACACAAAATATGAGATAAAGGTCACACAAAATATGAGATATCACAGAACGTCTTTGACCTACGTGTCCGGTGCTATGTATGTTGACATGTTGTAATTTTAAAAACTGGACGATGTGATGCGATGTGCTGCATGCAAAAATCCTGGCGGCTTCTTCCATGAAATTTAAAAAAAAAAAAAAAAAAAAATTCGGTAAGGAAAGCGAGAGAGAGTAAAAAGTTAAATTATTAGTGGGGCATGGGCTGCGCAACCTGTATGCCACGTTTCTGTTTTCTTGGGGTCAAGTTTTGTAATTTTACAATTTAATCCTTTTAATTTTTCAATATTGCAGATAGGTCCAAAATAATTTTAAAAAATTATAGGAATTACTGGGTGTTACAGTTAATAATTATTTAGATATGGCATAATATTACAACAAAATTATCTAGAGAAAATAAGCACAATAAAAGTTTACCTCTACACTTTAATTTGGAATTACAAATCTTAAATATTTCCTCAAACTTATTTGATCCAAAGTTCTAAATAGCGATTATAGCACTATAACTTTTAAGATCTAAAAAAGCTATAGCGCAATCATAGCTAGCTATTTATAATCATTATAAAAGAAAAACAATTAATAGCGTTATAGTTTTTGAGATCTAAAAAACCTATAGCGCAACTATTGCATAGCTATAGCTAGCTATTTAGAACCATAATTTGCAATCTGACCAAATAAATAAATCTGATCCGATCCAATCATCCCTCATCTTCCATCCCATAGACATATATATATTTTTTTAATGAGAGGCCGGTGGATCACGTTTTATAATTATTGCTTACTAAAATTAATTAATTCTACGGACAAGTGATTTAGAATATTCTAGAGCTAGATAGGCACGGCACTTTGGTCTTCAGTCTAGCTTCACCAACCGTTGCATGCCATATACATATAGAGATCCGAGGCAAATAATATTTGCATATATCCACCCTCGCTCTCTTCTCGTTTCCTTTTGAGTGATAGCGAGGGAGTGTGTGTTATTTGTGAAGAGAAAAGATGGGAAGAGCACCATGTTGTGAGAAGGTAGGTTTGAAGAAAGGAAGATGGACAAAAGAGGAGGATGAAATTTTAGCTGATTACATCAATGCCCATGGTGAAGGCTCATGGAGATCCTTACCTAAAAATGCTGGTATATAAATTCTCTACTAGTTAGATATATTCAATTGCATTTAATTTTAGATTGGATATATTGCTAGCAATTTACATTTTGTTGGATTGAATATTTATTTTTGATATTTAATATTAGAAGGGTTAAAGTCACTTTTTTATTTATATTTCAGATTTTAAATTTAAATGTTGAATTCAAATCATTGATTTTGCTTGATTTCAATAAAATGCATGTACGTAAAATTTTGTGGATTTTGGAGTTCATCTTCTATTAGATAAAATGGTAAAAATAAAAATAAACAAGTCTAGTCAACTATATATAATCAATTCATTTTAATACATTTATGTTTTACATCTTGATTTAGTATAAAATGACACCCAAAATCAAAATTTTGAATAAGATCAACAGTTTGAATATGACATTACGATTTTAAAACCCTCCTCTTTAACTAATTATTTATGGAAGCCTTCATTTCTACTTCTCATTAGGAGAGAGTGCATTCCCATTGGATTGGGATGCATATATAACAGGTGTTTAAGCTAAGGATAATTAATATAATAATAACAACTTCACAGCCGCCACACCCCAACTCTCTTCTCGTTCTCTTTCTCTTTCTTTTTTCCATTCAACTCCACCACTTCTTATCGTCTTCATTTTTGACACAAATTTTTCGGTGCTACCTTCTCGAGCGGAGAGGAGAATGAGAGAGAGAAGGAACCGAAGCCGATAGTAGCCGGAAGTCCGGTATCGTCAGAGCTCAGAGCATAGAGTTCTTATCTTCATAATAATGCAACGGTGAGTAGATTCAGTCATCGTCGGAACACGACGGTGGTCGAAAAAACGGATTTGGTTGTGGAGCAAGATAGTATTAGGATGATCAACATCTCGATTGGAGCGCGACAATAAGTAGATCCGGTCGTTGTCAAAGGACGGTGGTGGTCGAAGAAACGGATCCAGTCGTGGAGCAAGATGGCGATTAAAGTATTACGGTGATCAACATCTCAGTTGGAGTGCGATGGTAAGTAGATCCAGTTGCCGTCAGAGCACAGGGACGATCGAAAAAACGGATCCGATTGGAAAGCGAGATGAGAATTAGAATACTAAATTAGTTTTTATGAGAATAAAAAAGTAAATTTAGAAATTAGGTCATTTGATCCATTGTAATTACGTTTTTTATCAATGAAATTGTTAGTTGGTATAAAACCACTAATCTTAAAATAATAATAATAATAATAATAATAATAATAATAATAATAATAATAATAATAATAATAATAATAATAATAATAATAATAAAACAAATTCAATAGTAGCTCTATGTTCATTAATTGATACATAAATAGAATTTTATATAGAGAATAGCTAATATAACATCGGTGTTATTTCAGTCTATATAACACCAACTCCAAAACCTATCAAATTGAGTTCAAATAGTGAATCCAAACTGTTCAAACCGATGTACTTCATTAGTTGTGCGTTTATATGTAAATTTATAAGTTTTTGAGTTTATTTGGTATCAAGTCAAGTGGTCAAATATGTGAGTTTTAAGTTAATTTTAATACATTCATTTTTCATTTTTTTTGTCACTTGATTTGATACTAAACTAACTCGAAAATATAAAAATATGGTATGTAAACGCATCACTCGTAAAGTAAATAAGTTTGAACAGTTTGGATTCATTATTTGAACTCGATTTAATAGATTTTGGAGTTAGTGCTATATAGACTGAAATGACACTAATGTTATATTAGTTAGCCATACTCTTTTATGTATGTACTCAAATAAATGATAACATTTACTTTCTTTACAATGTACTATACTCCATGCATGCAATAGATAGGAGTTCACATTATTGTGTTTCATTTAATTAACATGTTTTTTTTATCTTTAGGTTTGCTGAGATGTGGCAAAAGCTGTAGGTTAAGATGGATTAATTATCTGAAAGCTGGTATCAAAAGAGGCAACTTCTCTAGAGAGGAAGAGGAGTTGATTATCAAGCTCCATGACAGTCTTGGAAATATATATATATATATATATATATATATATATATATATATATATATATATATATATATATATATATATATATAAGGAATAATGATATCCTTAATTAATTATCTATCTTTCTTCTTCTTCTTCCTTTGTTTTTTTTTTAAAAAAATTTCAAAGATTTAAATAATGTTTATCATGTCATAGCGGAATAGCTAAAAAAACAACATTATGTTCAAATAACGCAGAATAGCACGCTATAGCTTTTATGGTCCAAAAACACTATGGTGCCGCTATAGCGCGTTATGTAAAACCTTGTTGTTTTGCAAATAATAGATACATGAAAGTAACACAAAAATATAATCATATTGTTGCTTTCAAAGAAATGACTTGCTAGACATCCAAAAATTAAAAGGCCATGCAAAATTTGGGTTCTTTCAGTAACTCATAGAGGAAGTGCTCAAATATTATATTGATTACAAAAAGAATGAGACACTTTTCACGAGGATAAAAAAGTGACTTTTTGTAACGGATTACTCTTATTGTTTAGCTTTTTTTTTGTGACGATACTTTTTGCGACGGACGACCGTCATAAATGTGTTTTTTCCCTCGCAAAAAGTATCTACTTTGTTGTAGAATTTTCACATAATTTACTCAGATTTTATCAAGCTTTTAACAAACTTTAACAGAATGTCATTCAACGGCTTAATCACATAAAAAAATATTTGAAAGGTTTAACGACAAATGCAATTATTTTTTTTTCCTTCCTTTTCTAAAAGCTTAAATTTTATGTATTGGAGGTCAAATGCCAAAGGAGATAATATCATGATAATCAAAGTTCTGATTTTAAAGTAAGCAACTTGTAAATTAATATAATTGACCTCTTGTAAATGTTAATTAGATGGTCCCAAATTGCAAGCCAGCTTCCTGGAAGAACAGACAATGAAATCAAGAACCACTGGAACTCTCACCTCAGCAAAAGTGTACACAGTTACCTCCTACTCAACAGATGTGAAAAAGCGACGGCCGAGTCGGTGGAAGCGGAACCTCTTCTCGAGTGCTCAAACAAGAACAGTGATAAAAATAGTTCAAAAAATACTCAAACTACAAAGGAGACGAGGAAGAAAAATGTAGTTTGGAAAGCTCTAAATCCCCAAAATTCATCTAACCATTGTAACAATGAATCTTCAAGCATTAGTGATGAAATCATAAATGGGCCTAGTAGCCCAAGAATATTTGATATTATAGAATCTGAGCCCATAAAAGCCCCTAGTAAATTTTCATTCACTGCGGATGAGTGTAGCATGAGCAAGGATGAGATCATAAATGGGCCTAGTAGCCTGGACTCGAGTTCAATTTTCAATGATATAGACAATTTATTAAATAGGGAAATTATTGAAAGACATGTAGAAAATGTGGATAAAAACATGCTAGATGATATAATGGATGGTTTGTTGGTTCAAAATGAGGTAGAAAAGGTTGAAGAAGGCTGCTTAGAGGAGATGAGCTGTCTTGATTATTTGTGGGATTTGGATTTGTGGTCTAATTCCACATTTCCATGAGGTTTATGGAGGATGAATTAGTTTTAGATATTGAAATGTGATTATTAGTCCTGCATGAATCATGAGCCAATTGTTGTACATGAATATATAAATTTAAGCTTTCATTGTATTAATATTTGACCCATTAAAAGATGACTTTGTATGGGCCGGGTTTAAGTGAAGATATATCTCCTTCTTATTAAGGAGCTTAATGTCTAGATCTTGCAAGGATCCTCATTTACTATTTTTTTTTTAATGATGCTCAGCCGTTGAATTTTCATATCGCACATAGATGAATTTTTCAAATTATGAGCTTCAATACTTAAGTATGCATTGGCCGCGCCGCATATGATCCCAGTGCCTATAGACCGCACACCACACTCGTGGACCGCGCTTCTAAGCCACGCACGGCACCTGCGGACCGAGCATGTGTACCGCACACCCTTTTTTTTTCTGCTGAAGGCGAGATTCGAACCCAGTTGGATTTTGTTGGTGCAAAAATTCTTATCACTACACTAGAGTTCACATGTGTTATATTGTAGATAAATATAGTATTTAACTATTTTTCTCTACAAATTTGATTTAAATTATCTCTGCTCCTTATTAAGGAGCTTAATGTTTTATACTACATAATTTGCTCCCGTTGCTGTGCACGTACACAATTACTATTATATATTAACACTGATCTTACTTAATTTTCGTAACAACTGACGTCAAAGATCATCAATAAAAAGTGTATGCTCAGCTCAACATAAGTTACTTGGGCGTATATCAAATTTTGTATATAATCCACACATCATTCAAGATTGGTTACTGAAAAGAACAGTATGGTGAATTTACACACAAAAAAAATGTATGTGTGTGTATATATATACGAGGAGGAATTCACTTGCACCTTTTTTTGGTGACACGGGATTAGACCATATATTTTTAAAGTTCAAACAGTCGATTCAAACCGTTCAACATGATGGATATGTTAAAATATACTTGCACATCAAATTTTACATTTTTTTTGAATTTTTTTACTATTTATTAAGATGGATACAAAATTTAAATAGTCTAAATATAACAATTTTGTTAAATATTTAATAAATAGTAAAAAAAATTCAAAAAAAATGCAAAATTTGATCTACAAACACATTTTAATATATCCATTATGTCACTACAAAAAGAAAATCTTTTCCATCAATTGAAATTGCACTTTACCATATATTTTTGAACCAATACATATCATCTCAATAGGAAAGGTATGTATATATGCCATCAGTTGAAAACCGATGGCATTAGTACTTTTTCCATGGTTTTGAGCAACTTTTTACCATTGGTTGATTCTGATTGAACCGTTAGTATTTATGTTTTTTTTTTTTTTTTTTTAAATGTTTGCAGAATGCTGATTATAAATTAAAATAAATTCAAAACACCATTTCAATTAAAATAATTAAAAAGAAAAGACTACATCCATTTCTTCTTAGCCAAATAAATATAATATATCACAAGAAAGAAACAAACACATACATTAATTATTAAACTATTTGTGTCACTAACCTATTCATCTAAAGCTTAAATAGTAAGCTGAAATTAAGCACTCTACATTATACACTATGACAATACATTATACAGTTCAGAGCTTAAAATAGCTTTTTTGTGCTTGATTGATATATCATTTAGCTTCTTGTTTTTACAGGGCCACTGTGTTAGGTACAAAATTGAAGATGGCATAAAATGAACCAGAAAATGACTTTTGAAGATGGCATGAAATATTTTGGTAATCATCATACATTTTGAAGATAGCATAAAATATTTTAGTTAATTTTTGTTGTTTTAGTTTAAAATTCGTACTATTAAATTTACCAGAAAATAATTTTTTATTACTGTATATGTTTATGCAGTTAATGATGATGGAGGTCAATCTCTATAAGGAGTTCATTGATCTGAAAGCACCTTTTCTGTAGATTTACCAGTACAGTTATCTGAGAATGTCCAGGTCTCAACAGAAGAACAAGATGAGGCGAGTGTAATTTTAGTTTCCTTGTACTTGTATTAAACAAGTACAACTACTGTCCTGCACTGGTATAATTTACTCAATTTGATTACTATATATCATAAATTTTGATTATATATATATAGTGGCATAGTCAGGATTTGAGTCAAGGGTGGACAAAAAGTTTTGTATTACCGGGTTACCGAGTCAGTAGGCAAAATTAACTTTTATACTTAGAATCATATAAATCAATTTCACCAAATTCTAAATCAAATTTTAAAAAAAATCAAGAAAAAATTAATACTCAACAATTTTAATCAATTATCAGTCACAATTTGCAATTTAATTCATTCAATTGAATTGCAGTAATAAATTATCAAAGAACAGGAGTGGGCAATCTATACTACATATCCAATTTTAAAATTTTAGGGGTAGGCAATTGCCTACCCCTGTTACATAGTGGCTGTGTCATTGATTTTATATATATGTATTTCCTTGCAAAAGCTTATGTAGAGCTTTTGATGTTTTAGACTAACTCGAGAACAATTCAGTAAGATACTTAGCCGAGTCAACTCGAGTTTGAAAAGTAGTACCGAGCTAAAGAGTTGACTCGTAACTCGTTTCATAACTCATCTATTTTCATTGAAAAGTGAAAACTCACTTATATATACTAATGTTCAAAAAAAAAAATTAAATTAAATTAAAATTTATCTAATTATTAATTGTTGAGTTTGAGCTGGAGAGAGATAAAGTACTGAGTTTGTGACTACTGAGTTGGGTATTTGGATCCAATTGAAATCTCAAAATTGTGGTATGATTTTATATAATACTTAACAGTTTCTGTCAAATTGTGGTATGATTTTATATAATACTTAACAGTTTCTGTCAAGTTTATCAAAAAAAAAAAAAAAAGATTTTATATAGCTCGAGCTGGGGAATGCTTAAATTCAGACCATGAGTAATTTAACGAGTCAGTTCTAACTCAAATCGATAATGAACGACTTATTAATTAGCGAGTTGAAATTGAGCAAGTCATGAATTTTTGTGCAGCTATAATGAAGGCTCATGTAGATCCCAGCCAAAATATGCTGGTAAATATTATGTATATATATTTTTCTCTGCTAAGCAGATGACTCGAGTTAAAATTCTGGACTTAATTTTTCTACAGGATTATTATAAACTGATTGCATTGCTTCAGCTATATATTGTTTTTGACTAATTGAATAGATTATTTATTTAATGTTAAAATCTTAGCGGTTCAAGTTGCGGATTTTCTTTTTACACCTTTTTTTTTTCTTCCTTTGCTTCCCCGGCCGGAGCTCAAGCTCATTAGATCTTCTGTGGCCAGTCATATTTTGAGAGGGTGCTGAATTAATCTGACAAAGTTCTGTATAGACCAATTTTTTATGCCTTTGTTCGTGTAGCTATTTGCGGTTCATGTGAGACTGACAGTATTGCCAATGGGCCCCTTGGTCCAGAGACAAGTTCAATTTTGATCTCCGACACAATAGTTCCTATTTCGTTATGTAAAAAGTTCTCTTTTCTTCAAAAAATATGAAAAATATATATATTTTAATAGTGAAAAAAATTTAGAGGATGGCGTGTTAACCCAAAAAGATCCAGGAAGGGCCCAATTATGGTACTTGTAAATAACGGATTTCATGTGGGCCTTGTACATGTGGTCTTCCGTGAGGCAATGTAGAGGTCAAAAGAGTTCAACAATTCAACAATGGATAAGACAGAGTAATTATTTGGATCTGCATGCAATCATGTGTTGGTTAATAATTGAAGTTGCTGCTGCTGCTGCGACCTTTACATTGTATAAGTCTATAAGATAAAAGTAGTTAGCTATTTTGATTTTTCTTTGGTTAACGGAAGTGCTTCCCCCTCCAGTTTAAAGTCTAACTGAAAATATCTAAGTAATTTCCACTTCATCTTTCACAAGAAAAATTATCTTCGTCAAATAACTTGGACATAGTTATTTTTTATCAATTAATTATTTTATTTTTAAATTTTGGGATCTGGAACTGAGAGTAGCGTGCCATAGAACCACACAAGGACTGTAAAAATACCAAATATCAAAATATGCCATGAATGAAAATTGAAAAATCCAGTACACAAACTGGTCTTTTTTTTACTGAATATTTTATTATTGAAGAGTTGACTGACTGACTAGAGGAAAGAGCAAGGAACCTCGCTGATGAAGCGTTTAAGAGGTTCGTATCGAACGAACTTCCATATTACAACACAATCACAGGATCTCTTGCAAATCTGACAGTCAGATCTGAGAATGGACGGTGTAGATTATCTGTAAAACTACAAATTGTCCGAACAACGGGAGAGGAACCTAAGGAATTCAGATTTATGCTTAGATCTGGATCACTGAAGAATCCTGTTTTGTAAAACTTGAGAAGATTAGAAATTAACATTAACAAAACATCTTCTCCCGTTCTCTGTCTGACCGTCTACGTCTCTTGGAATTCGGATTCGGGTTTTTTTTACTTAACTGCTCATCGACGCCTTCGCCAGTACGAATCCTCTCCGTCTCTCTCGCTCCCGCTCGCGTCTCGTCGCCATGGCTTCTACCTCTCAAAGGGAAGCAATCAAGGTACGCAGCAAACGCTCTCTTACGTTCTCGTTGACTGACAACGAGCGGGACCTACTAAACCTAGCTCTTACAGCATGTAAACCCTACTTAGTGAACCTTGTCGTAGAGTCTCTCCTCTTGTTTCCGTCTTGAATTCGAACGGATTAAGTTCAAATACTCTTTGGATTTTTTTGTTTAATTTTTTCGTCGCCAAATTCAAATTTTAGGGGGCGAAAGTTCTGATGGTTGGCGCTGGAGGTATAGGTTGCGAGCTGCTCAAGACGCTTGCTCTATCTGGATTTGAAGATATTCACATAGTGCGTAAGCCTCCTTGGGGGTTTATTGTTTATTTATATTATGTTAATTTAGTATCAAGTTAATTACTAGTTACTTTTTCAATACTCTTAAATCTTATCTAATTTGTCAGTGTTTAGAAACCCAACTGGTAGGTTATGCTTTGTTTTAGTTGAGGAATTGTACAGAATTCAAAGCACTCACAAAGCTACTAAAAAAAGAATAAATCCTGCTTTTAGGACTTGTGGGAACCTTTCTTTTATGGTTTTCTGGCAAACTGTGAACTTCAGCTTCAATTTTTTTTTCTCAAAATTTGAATTTTTCATAATTAACTTTCCATTGGTGTAATTGTATTTTTAATTGTTTTGATTTATACTGACAATTTATCTTTAATGCTAATTATCAGATAGATATGGATACTATTGAAGTTAGTAACCTAAATCGGCAGTTTCTCTTTCGTCAGAGCCATGTTGGCCAGTCTAAGGCTAAGGTACATGCATTCTTGTGTTCAATCAGTACAATACAATTTCTCAACCAGTACTGGTTTGGTCCAATATGGCATGCTGTTGGTTGTTATCTGATGTCCCTTCAGTTTTGCTTGAGATTCTTAATAACCTAAGCTTAGTTAGGCTTTAAATAGTTTTATCATCCAAAAGAGTAGTAGAAATAAGCTTGGGGGCTTACTGGTCTAATCCAATTACCAGTAGTATGGTGGCTCAGTTTGGCTTAAAAGGTATAGCAGAAAAATCTCAAGAAATCTGCTTGTATATATAAATGTAACTTGTGTGGTCCCATTCAATATGGCACAGCACTTACAATACCTGTTTATTTTGGCCCACTCTCTCTCACACAGGTTGCTAGGGAAGCTGTACTGAAATTTAGGCCTCGCATTAACATAACCGCTTACCATGCAAATGTTAAGGATCCTCAATTCAACGTTGAATTCTTCAAGCAATTTAATGTGGTGCTAAATGGGCTTGATAATCTTGATGCAAGGAGGCATGTCAATAGGCTCCGCCTTGCTGCTGGGGTACCTCTGGTTGAAAGTGGTACCACTGGTTTTTTGGGTCAGGTAAATTTATTGAGTTGCATTGATTGAATTGAATTCATCTGATAAATGCCAGTGCACCACATGGATCCAGTAAGCTGAAATGTATGCAAATTTGGGGAAGTTAATGCTGTCCCAATTTCCAATTAGTTATGTGATAAAGGGCATATTAGTCAGGGCGGAAAAAAAAAATGAAAGCACATGCACGGGACCATTGCCAGTTCATGTCGTTACTTCACCTCACTGAGGCTGTACTGAACCCTGGCTCTGCAACCTGAAATATATTAGTACTGACAGAAAATGATCTGCCACGAGAACTCAAGGAGTTCTAATCAGGTTGCCAGATTTCTTTTGGTTCTATGAGGAAACACGATTATATTGTTTTATTTTTGTTGATATGTTTTTTTTGGTATAGGTGACAGTTCACATAAAGGGTCAAACGGAGTGCTATGAATGCCAACCAAAACCAACTCCCAAGACCTACCCTGTCTGCACCATCACTAGCACCCCCTCTAAGGTTATTTTACCTTCTTTTATAAAATTCAATATCGGTCTTCATTTTTTTTTCTTTTTGCCATTTCAGTTTGCATAAATCTTTGTTTTTTTTTTTTTTTTTGATAAAACTGGTACGTGTTTTAATGTTGTTGAAAGAATTGAACAATTTCTACAAATCACAACAAGTATCTGCCCTTATGTTTCATCAATTTCCACATCTTATACCGCCATCTCTTCAAATACTGCTCTCAGCCTAAGCTAAGATAGAGAAAGACATGGGTGTACAAGGCTTTCATAATATATCCTTTTGTTAAGCTTTGTGGAAGATTTCCACGTAAGTGCAAGCAAAAGAATAAAAATAAATAACTTGTAAGGTTTTTGTGGTAGTTTATGCCTGTTATGTCAGTGGATTGGCAGCAGAATAGTCCAGCTATGAAATCAAGGTCAAGCAGAGTAAAGAATTTTAAATTGCCTCTTTGTTTTATCTTCTTGACAGAAATAAACTGCTTCCGAATTTCAATCTATATGTTTGGAGCCCTACATGTTTCCTAGTTTGGTTCTAGTTTATTTTGGACTTGGTGAAGAAATATCTTATTTAGTTACGAGAAAGTGTTGTCAAATGTTGACATGTAGGTTGCTTGATCATAGTGTTCTAATAGTGGAGGTCATCTGCAAAATGTCAACTAACATGTTAGTTGTAATTGCAAATACAGCACAATGCTAGATTGTTTGGAAATTGCACAGTATCATTGGTGGAGCTTGCAAATTTGCTTGACCTATATTTGTACCATATCCAATGTCCTCAATTCTGATATATTGCTGCTCAACAGTTGTTGGTATCTATAGGATAACGTATTTGCTGTTCTGTATTTAACATCTTTTAATTAACTTTCTCTGTTGCCTCAGTTTGTCCACTGCATAGTTTGGGCCAAGGACCTTCTGTTTGCGAAACTATTTGGCGACAAAAACCAAGAGAATGATTTGAATGTCCGCTCCTCATCCAATGGCTCGGAGGAGGGGAACAATTCGTCAGATGCATCAAAAGATGTGTTTGAGCGGAGTCCACATGAGTCTCCTGATCAGTATGCACGAAAGATATATGACCATGTCTTTGGCCACAATATTGAGGCTGCACTATCAAATGAGGAGACTTGGAAGAACAGGACACGGCCGAGGCCGATTTATGTGAGGGATGTGCTGCCTGAAGAAGAAAGAAATGGAGGCGTCAAGTATGAGGATGGTGTGGGATCTATTCCGTCAGCTATGGGGTTGCTTGGGTTGAAGAACCCCCAGGAGGTTTGGAGTTTGTCTGAAAACACCAGGGTGTTTTTGGAGGTCGTGAGGTTGTTCTTGGAAAAAAGAGATAAGGTATGGTATGATCTATTGGCAAAATCTTAGTTAAGCAAGTGATGTTGTCCAGGTTTCTTCCTGATGCTGATATAGATATTTATTTTTTATTTGTATGTTTGCTAATGCTGATGTTGACTAGTGTTCAGATGTGATGCATCTGATCAGTATGAATGAACACAAAAATACATAATCCGGCCACCAAAGGTCAAATAGTAACAACATTATGGCCGAGAAGACTCAGTCATAGGATCTTTGACTACCTATGCACTGGTAAATGAAATGCTAGAGCTTATTCTAGCATCTAGCACTCCTGTTGGTTAATGATTCTATTCTAAGGGGTGGGCTAGTTCTTAATTCAAGAGCATTGATTTTCGTAAGGAATACTGGAAACAAAATGTCATTACCAGGCTCACATCTGACAAGCATACATACGTATACTCAGCACCCACTTGTAAAAAGGAAATATAATGAAATTGTAGTAGATGCAAATTAGAAAAAAAATGTGACTACCTGTAGGAAAGCTGAGATGAAATTGAAAAATTAAGAAAAAATTCATCAAAATATTAGCAGAGAAATGTACTTGTACACAGTCTGGAATTCTATGTTTGATGCACAAATCCTTGCTAAAGTATGTATTCTTTCCTTTCCATACTTGTAGGAAGTTGGGAACCTGACTTTTGACAAGGATGATCAGCTAGCAGTAGAATTTGTGACAGCTTCCGCCAATATCCGCGCATCTTCTTTTGGTATCCCTCTTCACAGCCTGTTCGAGGCTAAGGGCATTGCTGGCAATATAGTTCATGCTGTGGCAACAACCAATGCTATAATTTCAGGTCTTATTGTTATTGAGGCCATGAAGGTGCTATTGAAAGATTCTAACAATTACAGGTAAACTATTGCTGTTTAAGCCTTTTGGTATTGTGTGTCAAGAATGTCAGGACCTGGTGAAATTTTTTGCAATGGAAAGGTGCATTCAGAACAAGTTATGAGAGCTCTGTATAGCCTTTCACTTAAGTAGGTGAACACGTTAGTTCTAATTAAATTAATGAAGGATCAATTTCTGGGCTATATGCAAATACAGTTGGAGATTATAAGGTGTAACTTTTAATTACCCAGATGGTTAGGCTCAATTGCTTCTTGGTTCTGTAACTTTTGTTGGTTTAGACATTGACATTTTTTAAGCACAAAAGAGTTTATTATGTAATACTATGTAAATTGGAAAAAGAACTCTTGCTACTTTTCACAATGTGCTGATATATATGCAGGATTTTTTATTCGATATTTTTGTTTGATTAAAAAAATGAATACTTGTATCAGAATGACGTATTGTCTGGAGCATCCGAATAGAAAGATGCTTCTTATGCCAGTGGAACCGTTCGAACCCAACCCTTCTTGCTATGTTTGTTCTGAGGTACATGTTTCCTGTTAGTGGTCAATGCCAATGTGCTTTATAGGGCTCTTTTGACAAAACTTATAAGGTTTTATTAAGCCATATCAACCAAAGCAAAATCTACTTGGCCTTAATTAAGATAAACTGTATGCCTCCATAACTTCATTCGTGTATCAGACACTGCTTCTGTTTGCTCCAACTTGTACATGTCGGTAAAAAATACATGTGTAGAGGGTTTTAGTATAAGAGATGTTATTAATTTGTTAACTTCATTTGTGTATCAGACACCGCTTCTGTTGGAAGTAAACACTTCCACAACTAAGCTAAGGGATGTGATAGATAAGATAGTGAAGAGCAAGCTCGGGATGAACCTCCCTTTAGTCATGAAAGGCTCATCACTAATTTATGAGGAAGGTGATGATCTTGATGATGATATGGTTGGCACCTATGCTATCAATCTTGACAAGGTTATTTCTGTGCCTTTTATTTTCAAGAAAAATAAACAGTAAGGAGAGGAGAAAACTGAATCTCTTGTAGGCTTCTGATAGATGAAGAAACATATTTTGTGTCCATGAATGAACAAGATGGATATTTCCCTTATTTGCAGGATTTTTCATGTTTTTATGAGAAAACATGAGAAATATGAAATATCCTGTTTATTTGTACATATGTAAGAATAACAAATCTACAAATGAGGACGGTGCTTTTACTTTTTTTAGGAGTACCAGATTAGTCTTATATTGTCTGGTATGCAGTGTGGATACTGTATGATACTATGCATCATTATCATCTCTCACTCACTCTCTACGTATTGTAATCTGATTTTCTCTTTCTTGCAGGTCTTGAGTGAGCTTCCTGCACCAGTAACAAATGGTACAACTATTTCTGTCGAAGATTTCCAGCAGGAACTAACATGCAACATAAACATCAAACACAGGTGTTTTTTATTATCCATGTCTTGAATTAACATATTGCCAGTAGATCCAATAAAAAAAAATGGTTTTGTACATGACATATGCAACATAAACATCAAACACAGGTGTTTTTTATTATCCACATCTTGAATTAACATATTGCCAGTAGATCCAATAAAAATAAATGGTTTTGTACATCACATATGCAAGTAATACCTGAGACCTGACCCAGTAGGGAGTATATATACTATACTACCAGTATCTAGTGTTGCCAAGTGCTATGTTAAATCCTGTGTAATATGTGGTTGTAATATGATTGCAGGGAAGAATTTGACGAAGAAAAAGAACCTGATGGCATGGTGCTGACTGGTTGGTCTGGACCCACCACAAAACCAGAGAAAAGCAGTTCTTCAAGCAATGGAGATAGCTCTTCAACGGCCGGTGCAAAACGTAAATTGGAAGAAATCTCTGAAGGAAATGGAAAAAACAAGGGGATTGCAGAAGAAGTCGAGGTAAATGATGAAGATGATGATGTGATAGTTATGGATGAGTTCCCAGAGACAAACAAGAAAAAGAGGGTTCAATAGTGGAGATGTGAAATAGAACATTGTTCTTGATTTGAAGTGCAGATATTTTGCTGATGCTAAGCTGCTAACACATTGTTGTGGGGGGATTTTTGTTGATTTGTTCCTGTTTTAGGCTTAATCTTGTTGGTAATATTTAATTTAGTGGTAATGTTGAATACTTGGTACTTGGATGTCGTAAAAAGTGTAGGAGATGTTGTTCGTGTTACATAGAGAACTTAAATTAGCATCCAACCCTGTAAGTTAAAAAGTTTAAGCAACTTTGTTACCAGTTTTAGTGATGCTCTTGTTTGGTTCAGCAGTTATTCAGTTAGCAACTGTAGAGAACTTCTAGCATTGCCATAAATTTTATTGATGTAAACTGTTAACTGTAACCTCCAGTTTCACTTGTCACAAAACACTAGTGGTAAGTGACGATTGCTGACAGTGACACCACATTCTTTGATCAGACTTGGATATAGCGTTTTGAAATATTTTTGTTCTTCAGATTTTTCACCAACCTAAATTAAAGACATGAAACAAATTATAAAGTGCTGCAATGTACACGTCTTTTTTTTTTTTTTCAAAGAAAGATGAGTTCAGAATATTACTAGCATATTGTTTTGTATTCATACAATTAACCGATATACAACAAAATTACAAATATGACCAAAAAAAAAAAAAAAACTAATGTAGACAGTATACACATTTTAAAAAAAAATTGACATTTACAACTATATTGTGTTTTTAAAATTAAAGTAAAAATATAATCAACTAAATAAAAAAAAAATTAAAAACTGGGAATTTTTTTTTTGCAAATATGTAATAAACAATAAATAAAATTCATTAAAGGGGCCAGGGGGCTCTATGCGAAAACATTAAAGGGGCTCCCTGCGTTTCTCCTCGAACCGGATTAACCCGGATCCTGATCAGACACATTGAAAGAAACGTACGGTCCAGATTAATTCCAGCCAGTCCAAATCCAATCTGGAGCCTACTGAAACTGTAGAGTTTGCTTTGTGATTCGTGCCACATTAAGAGAATGGACCGGATTTGTAACTTGCTCCTCAGGTACCTGGGGTGACAGATTCTTCTTCCATCCCCTTTCATCTAACTACTGGAGCTCTCTCTACTCGAGCAATAATAAAACAAAAGACAAAATAACATAGTAGCCCAAGTAGCTCTCCTTATTGGGTTCTGTAGCCTCAATTCCAATCTAAAGGTACTGAAAGCCCAATTACTTTTTTTCGACCCAGAAGAAAAAAATAGTAAAGCACAGCCCAGTTACTTCCAGCTGCACGCTCTGGATATCTCCTTCTAAAAAGGTCCGTGTCCCCGCAGGTACCTGAGCTACAATTTTAAAAAATGGACGGTCCAGATTAATCTCAGTTGGGCCAAACTCAATTCGGAACCGGTTGGGGCTGAGGGGATCTGCTTTGAGACTCATGCCACATGAAAATAACGGTCCATATTTATTGCTTGAACCTCAGGTACCTGGGGTGATACGGATTCCTAAAAACATCTCCAAAAACAAACCTATCCTTCAATTTTATCCGTTCGTCCAAAAACAAACCTATCCAGCAGAGAGTGGCCGCAGGAGGATTAGCATTCTCTTCGTTCCTTCTCTATTCTTCTTTTCTGGTTTGGAGCCTCTTTTTTCCTTCTCTATTTTCAATTTAATGCCAGTGCTTGCTAGACCTCTCTTGATGCTGTGCTTTGCCTGGCTGAACAGCTCTAGATTTAACCTCCACATTTAGTTAGTTGATGTATAAAACTGCTCCTTCTAATTGTTTGTTAAATTCATATTCCTTCAGCACATGGTAAGGTTGTACAATTTGGGAAGCCAAGCTCAACCTTGTTAGATAATTTTTTTGAAAGAGACTAGAACCTAACCAAACAAGAATCAGATGGTGTGTGCCATATCTCTTGCCCACTCCTTTTCGCTTTCATCTTCCCCTTCCCCTTCCAAATCCCAATCCTCATTCAAATTTGTTTCTCATCGAGGTCTCTCCCTTGTCCGCTATGCGTTCCCCCAATCCAAATCTCAACCCCACAGAATAACCAACAAACCAAATCCACCACCCGCTACTACTAATATCCCCAGCAATTCAAAATTTGATGGCCTTTTTGGAAAGACTGGGAAGCCGCATCAGCAGCATAGGAAGGGGAAGCTGCGGAATGGGGATGCCATTTCTGCCCAAGAGGCGCATCACCTGTTCGAGGAGCTATTGGCTAACAAGAATCCTCCAGCTGACATCCGTCAATTCAACAATATCTTTTCCACCTTAGTGCGCAACAAAAATTTAAGCAACCTTGTATTTTCCCTCTTCACCCGCTTAACCCAAGATGAAGGAATCTATCCTGATGACTATACCTATTTGATCTTGATGAAATGCTGTGTGCAAAGGAATCGGGTCAGCTTAATGTTTGGTTTTCTGGGACGATTTCTCAAAGAGGGTCGCAACACTAATGCTCACATCTTGAGTCCAATACTTGAAGGTCTCTGTCGCAAGAATAGGATTGGTGAGGCTGCGATTATGGTGCTCAACAAAATGCCTAAGCTTGGATGCCAACCAGATGTTGTGACCTACTCTATTGTTATAGATGGGATGTGCAAGAGAGGTGAAATTGAGAAGGCAATGGATCTCCTACGGGATATGAATTCTAAAGGGTGTGCTCCTAATATGGTGACCTACAACACTCTTATAGATGGGTTCAGTAAAAAAGGTGAAATTGAGAAGGCAATGGATATTATTGATGACATGATTTCTAAAGGGCATGAGCCTAATGTGGTCACCTGCAGCATTCTTATAGATGGGTTGTGTAAAAAAGGTGAAATTGAGAAGGCAATGTATATTCTAGATGACATGATTTCTAAAGGGTGTGCTCCTAATGTGGTGACCTACAACACTCTTATAGATGGGTTGGGTAAAAGAGGTGAAATTGAGAAGGCAAGTGATATTCTAGATGACATGATTTCTAAAGGGCATGAGCCTGATGTCGTAACCTATAGCATTCTTATTAAATGGATGTACAAGAAAGATGAAATTGAGAAGGCAATGGATATTCTAGATAACATGATTTCTAAAGGGCATGAGCCTGATGTCATAACCTATAGCATTCTTATTGATGGAATGTGTAAAAAAGGTGAAATTGAGAAGGCAATGGATATTCTAGATGACATGATTTCTAAAGGGCATGCGCCTGATGTCGTAACCTATAGCACTCTCATTGATGGGATGTGCAAGAAAGGTGAAATTGAGAAGGCAACGGATATTCTAGATAAGATGATATCTAAAGGGTGTGCTCCTAATGTGGTGACCTACAACACTCTCATGGATGGGTTCAGTAAAAAAGGTGAAATTGAGAAGGCAATGGATATTCTAGATGACATGATTTCTAAAGGGCATGAACCTGATGTCATAACCTATAGCATTCTTATTGATGGGATGTGCAAGAAAGATGAAATTGAGAGGGCAATGAATATTCTAGATGACATGATTTCTAAAGGGCATGAGCCTGATGTCATAACCTATAGCACTCTGATTGATGGCATGTGCAAGAAAGGTGAAATTGAGAAGGCAATGGATTTTGTACATGACATGATTTCTAAAGGGGTTGAGCCTAATGTCGTAACCTATAGCACTCTTATTGATGGGATGTGCAAGAAAGGTGAAATTGATAAGGCAATTGATTTTCTAAATAGCATGATTTCTAAAGGGCATGAGCCTAATGTTGTGACCTACAACATTTTTATTGATGGGCTGTGCAAGAATGGTGAAATTGATTTGGCACTGAATTTTCTAAATGACATGATTTCTAAAGGGCATGTACCAAATGATGTGACGTATAACATTCTAAAGTCAGTCCTTGAGCCTGATGTGCTGTTAAGAATACGTGGGCTGTTCAAGGAACGAGAAATTCATTGAGAACACTTTTGGAATTGTATCATGATGAAATTATCTTGTCATTGCTGGTTTGCTGGTTTGCTTGTTTAATAGAAACGGATATAGTGTGCTATTTTGGCTCATTATATTCTTAATTGTTGTGTAGATTAATGTACTGATTAGTTATTTTGGTTGAGTTCACTTTTTCTTGCTGTTTCAAAGCTTTGAAGCATCGATTTAAATTGCTTTCCGCTTTTATTGATTTATATATTTCTGTCTTGTGGTTTTACATAATCCTGCTGCCTAGTTTTTGAGAATTTTTCTTTTCGAACTTTGATACTAATTCTGGTCTTAAAGTTTGATCTGTTGGTTATTATTTAAACAGGTAAACTGATAGGCTAACTAGTATCAGGTGCATGTAAACAAGGTATGTATGAAGAACTACTGCAATAGAGTAAAACTTAGCATGTGAAAAATGATGGACCATATATGAGCACTGTAGGGCGATGTTAAAATGCAAATATCTATTTGAGAAATGATATTTTGTATATGATTTGCACAAGTGGTAATTGTTAAGGCCGAGAAACACCATTACCAGCTGCAGAGATTCATTTTTTGGTAGTTGTTGCTCCTCCCTCTCTGCTGCAAAACCATTTTGATTTATTCTCCTTTTCATGAAGATAATTTTAATCTCCCAAAAGTATTTACATGGAATGTACTATACTATTATTTTCTTGGCTACCCCGTTAATTAGAGTTAATAAAATCAACTATAGATCAGTGTTGTAAATAAACGGTATGCGGTTATCGGATGGACAGGATACTGCCAAGCGATTAATTAGAAATAATCAGAAATAATCAGAAATAATCGTCTATAATCGAAAATAATCTGCTAATTAATTGAGAAAATTCATGACGGTTTGGTTACTGTCAACGACTAATCGGCCTAAACGGATGTGTTTTACAACAGTGCTATAGATCATGAAATAGGTCTCTTTGTCCGAAATTCTGACTTCTTCGGTCCCTTTGTTGCAATTATATAATCCTCTGTGTTGGTAGTATTTAATTACTTAATTGTAATGTGGTGCTTTAGTTGGATTGTCCTTTGAATTTCAGTGTTTTTTATAAGAGAATAATACTGGATTAATTGGATCTAATGCTTTTATTCTAATAATTGGGGATTACCTTCTTTTATGACTACTTCTTAACATTGTTAGATTAATTACTTCACTGGGTCATCAATGTTTGATTTTTTACTTGTTTCTTTGTCATGCATAGAATGTGCATGTTTGTGAAAAATGTGTTTTTGAAGGGTGAATGATTGTAAGCGCATTTTGTCCCATTGCAATTAGCGCAAGTAGCTTCTTTTATTGCAGGTAATTTTTTTTACTTGACTGACCCAAAAGTCCAGGGCTGATACTATTTATTATGGGCCTAATACTATTCATTTTGGGCCCTTGTACTATTCACATTGGGCCCAAATCAAAGTCCAAAATATCCAAGCCGAATAACCATCCATTATGGGCCTTTTCGGGCCCAGAACTATTCATTTTGGGTCTTTTTGGGCCGAGGGGCATTTTGGTAATTAACTGTCCACCGACCTACTGTTCATGCCAACCTACTATTCATGATGCCTATAAATAGGGGTGAAGGGTTGGAGAGAAGGTATACCATTTTTCTTCGCAAGATTGGAAAGTCTGACGATCGTCTAACGAAGTCAAGTTTCTTTCTTTCTCGATTTTCTCTCAAATAGTGTTTGAGTTAGGAAATAAATATATACGTATAGATGTATATATTTCTAAGAGTTATGAGTGGTTGTGATCTCGTGAAGTCTGAGGTAACTCCGCTTTTGCATGAGGTTGTGAAAGTGGGAGTATCTGCGGATCGTGAGACAACTTTTTTTGCTGAGTGCTGCGAGTATAGTATCTCTGACAGGAGAAATACTTGCTCTCTGATCATTCCTGGTGTACTACTGATAGAGGCACTAGACATCTGGTGCTGTTGTCCGAGGAGCAGCAGCAGCAAGGCAAGCGCAACGGTAGTTCCAATTAAAATTTGGACCAAGGTATAATGTTATGATAATTTATTTAATTATTAAATAAATTTAGTTTTAGAAATCAATTAGGGAGATAGATCCTCGGCTTAAGTTAGACGTCAAAATTTTGTTTTATCGTCTTTTTCGCACTTAAGCCAGTACAAGGGTTTTGGTTGTTTCAGAACCCGAAAACCCAAAAATAAAAATTAATAAAATCAATTGGAATAAACAAAAATAAACGGAAATTAACGGGAATAAATGAGAACAAATGGACGATTAAACGGTAAAACGACCGATTAATTGGAAAGAATGGCCAATTAATCGTTTTCATCCGCAAACAGTTATCCATTAAGTGTATTCATAACGGTTTGATCGCCGTTAATGATTAAATAGCTGATTAAACAGTCGTTAAGACCTTTTTTACAACACTGCTTTTAATAGCATCAAATTAAAATATCTAAACCAAAAAAAAAATGTCCTAGAGCTAGATGTTATAGCTACATTTTTTTCGATTTAATTAGCCATCAAATTAACATAATGTTATAGACTATAACGTCCAGCTACAGTACTTTGTACGTTATAGTCTATAATGTTCTTCTTATATTTTGAAATTTCATGATTTTGTACATTTTTTTTCAATATTTTATTTTTAATTTTATTTTTATTAATAAAGAAGTCGGATTGCCTGACTTCCGACTCAGTCGCAACTCTGGTAGCACATCAGTTGCCTCAATTCCAATCTAAAAGTTCCACAAGCCCGATTTATCTTTTATTGAGCCCTAAGAAATATGTAGTTAAGCACGAATTCACATCCTCTACAATACTTCACAAGTAATGTTTTACAATTACTTGATCTGGACCGTTTTTCTTAATTTGGTATAAATCTCAATTCTCAATAATACTTCCCTGTGCGCTAGCCCAAATTTCAAAACAATGGGCCTGTTCGGCTGAGGTAGAATAGCGGAATTGAGCGGAATTGAAGTTCTATTCCAGCCGAACATGAATTAAATGAGCTGAAATAGAGAGAAGAAATAGTGCACTCTTCCTCTATTCTCAATTCCAGGGGATGGTGGAATTAAGAATTGAGCCGAAAAAGAATAGGAAATAGATCACTTTTACCCTCTTTTCCGATGACGTGGCAACAGCCCCTTTATTTTAATAATTACCCACTCTTCTTCTCCGTGCAAACTTTGAGAGAAATAACTTTTTCCTTACATTTACTTTGATCAAAATTTCCGACGATTGGTCCGGAGATTTGCAAAATTATGACTACAAATAACATGTATGCAAAATACTCTTTCAAATGAGATCCCTCTTGTTCAAGAGATTTCTTCTTCCATCTTGCTCCTCCCCTTTTTCTAGTTGTGCTGCAAGCCTGCAACAGCTTGTTAATGGCTTCTTTACTGTCACACGTAATGGGCCACTTCCCTACTTGCTAATGCACTTCGTCAAAGCACAAGTATATGTTGTTGAAGATGCCATCTCCAGCCAATGTTTACTCTCCTTTTACGTGTCTCATTTTGTTTATCTTTTGTTTAGTTAATGCTTTTAATTCTTTGCTAGATTGAGCTTGTTAACAAAACCAAGTCCGCTTCAAAATTCTAACAAACGTCAAAAACACTAAAGTGTAAAAAAAATCTACAGTAACCTCAATAAGGTAACAATAGTTATTTCCTACTTATATTCATATTTAATAATTTTATATTTTCACAATTCCAAATATGATGCTCACCGAACACAATAATGGAATAGTGGAATACTTTGGAAGAGTGATCAATTCTCAATTCCTCTATTCTACTTCTATTCCACTCATTGCCGAACAGGCCCAATGAGATTTAATCTCAAACTGTAAAATAAAAAATGAGACCCATCCTCTACTGGGAAGCGTATCCTCTACAGAGTTTTTCCTTGCGGAGCTTTTAATCTGGTCCGTTTGTTTCGGATCGGATAGACCAAATTAAAAGTTATGCAAATTTTGAGAATTTTGTTTTTCAATTCAGACAAGATTTGATCTGATCCATCCGATCCGAAACGAACGGACTAGATTAAAAGCTCCGCACGGAAAAACTCCGCAAAGGATACGCTTCCTCCTCTACTGCCCCCCTGCGCTAGCCGAGTGTGTCTCCTCTGAGATATCTCATATTTTGCGTGACCGACGTGTCCGGTGCCTATTCGGGGGTGACGCAGGGGGCCAGTATTATTTGAGCTTTGAGATTCGTGCAAAATGTATTGTAACGGTTGGGATTTTCCGAAAAGTAACACAAAATATGAGATATCTCATAGGATTTTAATTTGAGTTTTTTTATTAATAGAAAATAAATAAATAAAATATCGAAATACAGCATAGCTTTTGGTTTTTGTCGAGAAATAAGTCGAACGGGTTGTGTTATCCCGTCCAGTGGATGGGTCTAATTATCATGTCCAGGTTATATCCCAAATTAACACCTTCATCAACTTCTCGGTAAAAAAAAAAAAAAAAAAAAAAAAAAAAAAAAAAAAACCGGATGAGTTAAGGCGTCACATCCCCTATGTAAAAAAATAAAAAAAATAAAACTCGGACGGGTTAAGGAATCTCGTCCCCCAGCGTTATTACCCGACCCCCTTCTCTCTTTTCCCTTTCGTTGTTTTTGCTGTCTCCCCTTTGCTTCGCTGTTTTGGCTCTCCCCTTTCGTTTTTTTTTTTCCGCCGGGACGGGTTGAAGCACACTGTCCGGCTTTTTTTTTTACGTGGGGGATGGGACGCCTTAACCCGTTCTGCTTTTTTTTTCTTTTTAACCGCAAAGTTGATTAAAGGGTTAATTAGGAATATAACCCGGACGGGATAAGTAGACATGTTCGCTAGACGGGATAACACAACCCGTTCTACTTATTTCTCGACAAAAATCAAGAGCTATGCCGTATTTGGATATTTTATTTTTTCATTTTCTATTAATAAATTAAAAACTCGGATTTTAATTCGCGCTAGCCCAATTTATTCCAGTTGCTAGCTCCCGATCTCTGGAATTTCCATCCAGTGCAATACCTCAGGTGCAATAAATAGATCCGTTCTTTTAAGCTGACACGAATCTCAAAACAGACCCTAAAATTTCCGACATTCTGTAGACAACGGATTGAGGTTGCTCCGGTTGGGATTAATCAGGAACGTTAATTTCCCATCCAATACTGAGGGAATACGCACTCGGATCTCTCTTCGGTCTTCCCCATTTACAAGTATCTCCCAAAATAAAACTATTTATCAATTTTATCCATTCATCCAACACCAGCAGTGAGTGGCCGCAGGAGAATAATTGGCATTCTCTCCGTTCGTTCTCCTTTCTTCTTATTCTGGTTTGGAGCTTCTTTTCTCTTTTCCTTTTCCGATTTAAATGCTAGTGCTTGCTAGAACTCTCTTGATGCTGTGCTTTGCCTGGCAGAACAGCTCTAGATTTAGCCTCCACATTTAATTAGTGACTGTATAAATCTGCTGCTTCTAATTGTTTGTTAAATTCATATTCCTTCAGCATATGGTAAGGTCGGACAATTTTGGAAGCGAAGCTCAACCTTGTTAGATAATTTTTTTGAAAGAAACTAGAACCGAACCAAACAAGAATCAGATGGACATGGTGTGTGCCATATGTCTTGCCCCCTCCTTTTCGCTTTTACCATCCCCTTCCAAATCCCAATCCTCATTCAAATTTGCTTCTCATGGAGGTCTCTCCCTTGTCTGCTATGCGTTCCCCCAATCCAAATCTCAACCCAACAGAATAACCAACAAACAAAATCAACCATCCGTTACTACTAATTTCCCGAGCAACTCAAATTTTGATGACCATTTTGGAAGGACTGGGAGGCTGCATCACCAGCATAGGAAGGGGGATGCCATTTCTGCCAAAGAGGTGCTTCACCAGTTCGAACAGCTGTTGGATTCTCCGGCCAACATCCGTCAAGTCAATAAGATCTTTGCTGCCTTGTTGCACACTAAAAATTTAAGCAACCTTATCTTTTCCCTCTTCACCCGGTTAACCCAAGATGAAGGAATCTATCCTGATAACTATACCTATGCTATCTTGATGAAATGCTGTGTGCAAATGAATCTGGTGAGCCTAATGTTTGGTTTTCTGGGACGATATCTCAAAGAGGGTCGCAACACTAATGCTCACATCTTCAGTCCAATACTTGCCGGTCTCTGTCGCGAGAATAGGATTAGTGAGGCTACCATTATGGTGCTCGACAGAATGCCTAAGCTTGGATGCCAACCCAATGTTGTGACCTACTCCATTGTTATAGATGGGCTGTGCAAGAAGGGTGAAATTGAAAAGGCAATGGATCTCGTACAGGATATGATTTCTAAAGGGTGTGCTCCTAATGTGGTCACCTACAGCACTCTCATAGATGGGTTCAGTAAAAAAGGTGAAATTGAGAAGGCAATGGATATTCTAGATGACATGATTTCTAAAGGGTGTGCTCCTAATGTGGTGACCTATAGCACTCTGATTGATGGGTTTAGTAAAAAAGGTGAAATTGAGAAGGCAATGGATATTCTAGATGACATGATTTCTAAAGGGTGTGCTCCTAGTGTGGTGACCTATAGCACTCTGATTGATGGGTTTAGTAAAAAAGGTGAAATTGAGAAGGCAATGGATATTCTAGATGACATGATTTCTAAAGGGTGTGCTCCTGATCTGGTGACCTATAGCACTCTGATTGATGGGTTTAGTAAAAAAGGTGAAATTGAGAAGGCAATGGATATTCTAGATGACATGATTTCTAAAGGGTGTGCTCCTGATCTGGTGACCTACAACACTCTCATAGATGGGTTCAGTAAAAAAGGTGAAATTGAGAAGGCAATGGATATTCTAGATGACATGATTTCTAAAGGGTGTGCTCCTAATGTGGTGACCTATAGCACTCTGATGGATGGGTTTAGTAAAAAAGGTGAAATTGAGAAGGCAATGGATATTCTAGATGACATGATTTCTAAAGGGTGTGCTCCTAATGTGGTGACCTACAACACTCTCATAGATGGGTTCAGTAAAAAAGGTGAAATTAAGAAGGCAATGGATATTCTAGATGACATGATTTCTAAAGGGTGTGCTCCTAATGGGGTGACCTACAACACTCTCATAGATGGGTTCAGTAAAAAAGGTGAAATTGAGAAGGCAATGGATATTCTAGATGACATGATTTCTAAAGGGTGTGCTCCTAATGTGGTGACCTATAGCACTCTGATGGATGGGTTTAGTAAAAAAGGTGAAATTGAGAAGGCAATGGATATTCTAGATGAGATGATTTCTAAAGGGTGTGCTCCTAATGTGGTGACCTACAACACTCTGATAGATGGGTTCAGTAAAAAAGGTGAAATTGAGAAGGCAATGGATATTCTAGATGACATGATTTCTAAAGGGTGTGCTCCTGATCTGGTGACGTACAACACTCTCATAGATGGGTTCAATAAAAAAGGTGAAGTTGAGAAGGCAATGGATATTCTAGATGACATGATTTCTAATGGGTGTGCTCCCGATCTGGTGACCTACAACACTCTCATAGATGGGTTCAATAAAAAAGGTGAAATTGAGAAGGCAATGGATATTCTAGATGAGATGATTTCTAAAGGGTGTGCTCCTGACGTGGTGACCTATAGCACTCTGATTGATGGGTTTAGTAAAAAAGGTGAAATTGAGAAGGCGATGGATATTCTAGATGAGATGATTTCTAAAGGGTGTGCTCCTAATCTGGTGACCTACAACACTCTCATAGATGGGTTCAATAAAAAAGGTGAAATTGAGAAGGCAATGGATATTCTAGATGAGATGATTTCTAAAGGGTGTGCTCCTGACGTGGTGACCTATAGCACTCTGATTGATGGGTTTAGTAAAAAAGGTGAAATTGAGAAGGCAATGGATATTCTAGATGAGATGATTTCTAAAGGGTGTGCTCCTAATCTGGTGACCTACAACACTCTCATAGATGGGTTCAATAAAAAAGGTGAAATTGAGAAGGCAATGGATATTCTAGTTGAGATGATTTCTAAAGGGTGTGCTCCTGACGTGGTGACCTATAGCACTCTGATTGATGGGTTTAGTAAAAAAGGTGAAATTGAGAAGGCGATGGATATTCTAGATGAGATGATTTCTAAAGGGTGTGCTCCTAATCTGGTGACCTACAACACTCTCATAGATGGGTTGGGTAAAAGAGGTGAAATTGAGAAGGCAAGTAATATTCTATATGACATGATTTCTAAAGGGCATGTGCCTGATGTAGTAACCTATAGTATTCTTATTGATGGGATGTGCAAGAAAGATGAAATTGAGAAGGCAATGAATATTCTAGATGACATGATTTCTAAAGGGCATGAGCCTAATGTTGTAACCTACAACATTTTTATTGATGGGCTGTGCAGGAATGGTGAAATTGATTTGGCACTGAATTTTCTAAATGACATGATTTCTAAAGGGCATGTACCGAATGACGTGACGTATAACATTCTAAAGTCCTTCCTTGAGCCTGATGTGCTCTTAAGAATACATGGGCTGTTCAAGGAACGAGAAATTAACTGAGAACACTTTTGGAATGGTATGCTGATGGAACTATCTTGTCAATGCTGGTTTGCTTGTTTAATAGAAACGGATAGTGTACTATTTTGGTTCATTATTTTCATAATTGTTGTGTAGATTAATGTACTCATTAGTTATTTTGGTTGAGTTTACTTTTTTCTTGCTGTTTCAAAGCTTTGAAGCATTGTTTTAAATTGCTTTCCGCTTTTATTGATTTATATATTTCTGTCTTGTGGTTTTACATAATCCTGCTGCAAGGATCATTTTTGTGTTTGTTGCTCCTCCCTCTCTGATGCAAAACCATTTTGATTTATTTCTCCTTTTCATGTAGATAATTTTAATCTCCCAAAAGTAATTACATGGAATGTACTATGCTATTATTTTCTTGACCACCGCTTTAATTAGTGTTACTAAAATCAACTGTGGATCATGAAATTGGTCTCTTTGTTGCAATTCTTTAATCCTCTCTGTGTTGGTAGTATTCATTACTTATATGTAATGTAGTGCTTTACTTGGATCGTCCCTTGAATTTCAGCGTTTTTCTTTGAAAATATCCGATAGTGACTATCAGAATTACAATTACAGTAGTTGGTAAATACTGCCTATTACCCATCCTTTACATCACTGACCCCTGTGGCAATCTAGTTTACCAAAATAATAGAACAGAAGTCAACTACTGGTACCTATCCTCCATAATGTATTATAACCACTTAACTACTGGTACGTATACTCCAGAAGACCTGCACTATTACTACTTAACATAATTTCATCCACAACTTAACTTCTCTACTGACATGGTATGCAATCCAAACCGGGTCTGTTTCACAATCTTCAAAAATCTTCCTGTTGCGCGCCCTCCACAAAAACCAGCAAATAGCAAAAAAATAAGAAGCCCATTCCTTCCTTGGCATCCGTATCTTACAAGCTCTGCAAGATTTATCAACTGTACTCTGCACTGTGTTCCCCAAGTGTAAAATATTGACACCCAACAGAACATTCATTTTTGTCCAACATTTCCTTGCCCTATTGCATTGGAAAAATAAATGCAGTGCAGTTTCGAATGAGCATTGTTGGCAAACTTCACAGCGTAGATTATACTGTAATTCTCTGTACAACATAACATCATGAGTTAAAAGTCTTCCTTGTAATAAAAGATATACAAAAACTCGAACCGTTGGTGGTATTTTGAGTTGCCAAATGAATCGGTAGGGCCAGCGTGTTTTATCTGCAGCTAATACCCGTTGATAGAATGAATTAGCTGAATACTCCTTGTTGTTTGACCATAGCCATGATAGTCGATCCTCTGTATGCCCTACCAGCTGTACCGAACACATGCTGCTGTTAATGGCCATTTGCAGTGAGTATTTTCTGGTAGAAGAATCAGGGGTAAATTGGGTATTCATTGTTGGATATGTCCAAGAATCAAACCAATATGAAATCGATGATTCCTGAGCTATATCCCATGTAACACTCCAGTCAAATAAAGGTCTTATTGTTAGCAATTGCCGCCAAAAGAAAGACCCTTGGCTCATCTAGATGTGGTGTTTTTGTGGAACTTTTGCCAAATTATATAGTTGCAGAACCATCTGAGTCCATGTATAATCGCCACCACCATCTCAGCAATAAAGATTTATTGTGAATAGTCAGATTAGCCCCTCCCAAACCTCCATATTCTTTTGGATGGCAAACTATTTCCCAATTAATTAACGATATGCCCCTTCTACTTTCAGATTTCCCCCATAAGAAATCCCTTCGGATTTTGTCAATCCTTTTAATTACCCAACTTGGTATTAGGAAGGAAGACATGAAATATATAGGAATTGAGCTTAAAACCGAATTCATGAGCTGTAGCCGACCCCCCCTCGAGATAAAACGACTTTTCCATCCTTCCAATTTGGACTCAATTTTCTCAATTAAAGGCATGAATGATAAGCTCAAATTTCATACACATTTTTGATAGGATTTGGTCTCTAAAACTATCCCCTTTTATTAGTTTAAAGTCATTTTGTTTATATATCGCACCAAGTTCGAGATACTGCTATATTTTGATGTGTTTTTAGGTATTAGAAGCAAATGGGAACAAATTGGAGCAAACCCGGACTTGATTGGAACCTAGACGGCACATAGAGGCAAGGATCAGAAAAAAAAATTGCAACCTGCAAAGAGAGAACTACTTGGAGCAGCTCACTGCCACTATTTTGCACTAATATTGCGACCCGCAAATTCTCCACAGTTTCTGATTTTTGGGTTGTTATAGGCCCAGAACCATATATATAGTGGGGATCTCCTTCCAAAAGGGGGAGGCCAACATTTTCACACTTCTCTCCAGCTAGGAACGATCTCAAGAGCTAGGGTTTCAAATCTAGGGCAATTTGGAGAAGGGAAAGCTTGAGGGAGGAGAGATTTGTGCTTGGATATAAGAGGCTAATCTCCTCTCTAGGGGTGATGGCATGTAAAATTCGAAACTAGGTGCACTCTATCTTACTTGATTTGTGATTTTTATTGACTATTAGCGATTTACTCTTTCGATGCTTGATTTATGAATAAATTATGTGGTTTAACCTTACTCCGATACATGGATTTAGGAATTTATTAAATAACTAAAAATTACTTGTGTTAATTTCCCGAACAAAAGAGTAAATAATAGGTTATTAGTACGAAGTACTTAACCGAGAAGTCCGAGATAACCTAAAAGTACGATATTAGCTCACGAAGTACTTAACCGTGAAGTGCACACTATTATCATTTTAGACAGGATGCGCACGTATGTTTTAGAAACACCAATCGAGTAGATTGAGACCCTAGTGGATAGGAATGCCAAAGTCCTTGGAACTCCTACACTTGAATCAGACCCAAGACATTTATTATTTGCTCCTTTCAATTTAATTAGATTTAGAAACCAACCCAAACTCCGGTAGTCTAGCTTAGTGAATTGGCGAGAACCAGTACTTTACGAGTTGTCCCTGTGGATTCGACACCCTAACTACTACTAGACAAGATTGTATGCTTGCAACTAAGTTAGGTGTATTAGGGTTTATAATTAGCTATAGAAAAATACGAACAATAAACAACTCACTACTTGACTTTTTCAAAGTCAATGGCAATCCCAAATTAACCACTGGAAAATCAGATAAGGAGCATCCTAGAACAGCCGAAATTACAGGCACATGAGTAGCACAGATGTTAAGAGGATTCCATGTACTCCTTAGTGAAATTAATTTCTAGGCCCGACACTGCAGTGAATAATCGTAATAGTACCTTTAGAGTGATAATTATAGTCGGCTCTGCATTAGCAATGAAAGCAGTATTGTCCGCATATTGGTGAATAACAATTGCTTGTTTCAATTTTCTAGATAACTGGGACTGCACCGAGTGATTAAGTACCCCTATCATTTTAGTAAGAACATCAACAGTGATATCGAACAGCATGGGGGACAGTAGATCCCCCCTTAACCCCTTCTTATGAAAGAAAAATTCCGACTCCCCTCCATTCATGACTATTCTCGAAGAAGCATATTTTAGTAGAGTTTCAATCCATCTAATCCATATTTCCGGGAAACCCCGTGACTCCATAACCCGTTTGAGATAATCCCAATTAACCGAGTCAAACATTCATAACCCCTCCATTCATGACTATTCAGCGTTTTTCATGAGAGATTAATATTGGATTAATTGGATCTAATGCTTTTATTCTAATAACTGGGGATTACCTTCTTTTATGACTACATCTTAACATTGTTAGATTAATTGCTTCATCTGGGTTGTCAATGTTTAATCTTTTTTTTTTTGAGAAAACAACGAGGGTCAAGCCCTCATTTGATTAACCGTGATTGGTTACAAAAGTTGAGTTTCTGAGTAGAAGCCCATGTAAAAAAACAGTAAGTTAAATAGAAAGGAAAAAATTTAAGACAGGATTTAAAACAGAAGATAAAAAACAGTAATTAAATTATATTATTAGTCAGACTACTCGCACATGTGGTTGTCCTCTTGAAGCTCCTGATTCTTTCTTTGCCGATAGTTCCCATTGTGTTTGGATTTCTTGCACCAGTTCATCAACCCCTTTACTTGTCTCCCTGAAGATGCGACAACAGCGCTCTCTCCAGACCACAAACTGAGAAATTAAGAGCATCTCTCTATCTTTTTTCAGTTGCCCTTTTTGAACCAGCATTAGCATACTATCCTGTGTTGCTCTATTACACGCCCCCCCTGAAGCATCCTACAATATATCTCTTTTGTTTGTTGACAATCATTGAATAGGTGTTGCACCGTTTCATCACTTCTTCTGCACATGTAACATATACCTGGCATGCTGTATCCCCTTACTTTGAGGTTATCAGTGGTAAGAATCTTGTTTTGCAACATTAACCAGGCGAAGATTTTGAATCTTGGTGGTATCGCCAATTTCCAAATGGTGTGTATGTTGGTTTTTTGTGCCGGACCATCCATCAATGTGTTGTAAGCTGAGCTCACTGTGAATTGTCCCTGTGCATGATTTCTCCAAACCGCTTGATCAGGTCCTGTGTTTAATAATCCCTGTTGTTGCCTCTCTGCCATGTATTGGCTTCTCTCAACGCGCAAGTTGTCCAGTTGTTCTGTTGCAGTGTCCGAAAGTACTGGTCTGAAAATCAGTGGCATCTGTACGTGTGCAGTATACTCCTCCAGAGTTATACTTTCCTTTGTGGTGAACGTGTATAATGTTTCAAACCTGTATTTGGATATTCCCCTTCCCCAATTTTCGTCCCACATCTGTATTGTATCTCCCTTTCCTTGCCGCCTTTGCATAAAACTCATACAGAAGTTTGGAACTTGCTTTAAGTGCATCCTAAACAAGTATGACTGAAATACCCCTTGATCATTCTGAAGGCAATATAAGCTTCTAAACAGACCCTTCCATAATCTGTTTTCATGGCTGCACCATTGCCAATACCACTTGGCCATTAGGGCAAAATTAAAATTCCTGATTTCAAGTATCCCCATTCCCCCCAGTTTCTTTGGTATGCACACAAGTGACCAATCTGCTAGGTGAATCTTCCTCTGTCCCTGTGTTGCCCCTTACCATAGGAAAGATCTTCTTATTTGATCAATTTCATCTAATACCCATTTAGGCATCATAAAAACCGACATGTAGTAAATAGGCACTGTGGTTAGGACCGAATTAATGAGGACGACCCTTCCTGCTATGGATAGCAATTTTGCCGCCCAACCTGATAATCTGCTTCTTACCTTCTGTATAAGTGGTGTGAATTCCTGTCTTTGTAGTCTGGAATCCGACAAAGGTAGACCTAGGTACTTGAAAGGGAATGAACCTTTCTTGCAACCGATTTGCATTGATAGTTGATTGATTTCAGAATCCGGTGTTGCTGTTGCCACTAACTCTGACTTGTCCATGTTGACTTTCAACCCCGAAATTATAGCAAAGATTGATAACACTACTCTTAGCACTTGAATCTGTTGGAGATCGGGTTTTATGAAAAAAAGTGCGTCGTCTGCATACAGTAAGGATGGTTGCATTCCTTCTATAGGCATCCTAAGTGCTCCTATATCTATCAATCTTTGTAACCACCTTGGTATGAAGTCCATCGCAAGGATAAATAGAAAAGGTGAAAGGGGGTCACCTTGTCGGACCCCTCTCTTTAATTCTATTTTTTTACCAATCAATCCATTAATGATAATTTGTGAAGATCCCTGCACAATCAATCTCATAATCCAAGAGATTCATTTTTCCGGAAAGCCTAAGTGTAGCATAACTTTAGACAGGAAATGCCAACTTACAGTGTCAAAGGCTTTGTGAATGTCAGCCTTGAAGATCCCCAATTGTATATTATTTTCTTTAGTGAAATGCATCAATTCTTGCGCATACAAAAACCCTTCAGTTATCTGGCGCCCTTTCAAGAAACCTGTTTGTGATTGATGCAATAAATTTCCTATCTTCTCTTGTAGTCTGTTTGCTAGCAGTTTCGATGTGATCTTCTGCATGGCATTTATAAGGCTGATCGGCCTAAAGTCTCTTGCCTGGCATGAGTTGTCAGTTTTTGGTATTAGTGCTATAAACGAGTTATTAAGTGGGGACAAATTGCCATCTCCTTCCATTGCCTGTGAGATTACACTGTGTATATCTGGTATTAGGACCTCTTTGAATTCTTTAAAGAATTCCCTACAATAACCGTCTGGGCCCGGTGCTTTATTGTTTGGCCATGATTCAATCGCGTTCCGTCAATGTTTAATCTTTGACTTGCTTCTTTGTCATGCATAGAATGTGCATGTTTGTGAAAAATGTGTCTGTGAAGGCTGAAATATTGTAAGCACAGTTCGTACCATTGCAATTAGTGCAAGTAGCTTCTTTTATTGCAGGTAATTTTCCTCTTACTTGTTTGATGTCATTTGTTCTACAACACACTGTGCGATATGCAATCTCATGAACATGGACAAAACATAAAATTGAGATTGGTGAAATGTCTGACTCGCTTCTAACTAGTGTTTTAAAATGTATCCGCATAGACCACATATGCGGCCGCATTTGCTTATGCAGTGGTCTTCCGCATACAAAAGACATCTATATATAGTCTTTGACGATGATAAATTATGCGAACAAAATCTATCAGATAATGAATACATAGACGGCAAGGCTAACATTACCCCTAGATACATTTGAACTAACATGGTGTGGCAAATTTAGCTTCACAAATCATTATGTTTCTGAGTTTCTGAGTTTCTTCGTTTCGGATGCCACCTTTGCACATGAGCCTATTGAATTGCCTGCCTCATTTCTGGCATGTGCGTCAGTTGCGGAGATTTGAGGGATGTTAAACTCCATAAAAAAATAGAGCTTGGTGTTGTAATTTTAACTTATAAGTTGACTGATTTGAGGGATGTTAACCTCAAATCGGAGCTCCGATTTGTTACAAAATAAACACTTGATTTTATAGCTCTAGTTTTTTATGCTACACTTCATTTTTAAATCAGTCAACTTATAAGGGATGAAACACTTCATTTCAAAAAAAGACTAAAAGCTTGAAACACAATTGTGTCTTTGTTGATTAACTAAAAGTCACGTTGGAATTCCAATGTAGTAAAAAATATTACATTACAGTTGTTTGGAACTTATTATCTCGTTTATAGATTCTTTTAATCTTTTTCTATTAATAGGCTTACTGATGTAAAAAATAAGAACAATTGTGGTCTGCATATCTTTAATTTATTGAAATTTATTAGTTAGTAATTAATTCTTAGAATAAGTATTAGAATTTTGTGTTGACTAATTTGAAAATAAATAAAATTGAAAGATTTAATTGTACTTATTAATTTAACTGGTGGACCTACATTTCTCTATCCTCGTATCTTTTTTTTGCCTCATTGTCTAGTTTTTCTCTATGGGGCCTCATGTTTTCTTCTAATTTATGTAGCTTGAGGCATTATGGCGTTCTATTTTTCTTTATCTTTTTTCGATTTTTTTTTTCCAATGTTGGATTGATATGGCGTCTCATCTAGATTTTTTTTTTTTTCGGAGGCAATAGTATGGTCGGAATTATTTTTATTTGACATCCTATTAAATCTGAATTAAATAATTATAACCTAATCAGTCATATTTAAAATTCTACCACTCATGCATACTCAGGTGGCGTACCAAATTGGACTCGTGCACAGACTGAGAATGCGCACCAATTTAGTACCTTGACTGGATATGCGCACAGTTACAAACAGAGTATTAATGAATATCTTAAATGAAATGGTGCAGCCTCTCACGGTCTTGAAGGCATAAATTCTTACATTTTCAATGTAAGCCTAGCTAGCACATATTGGATCTTTTTAATCGTCCATTATACATGAATGAAAATGAATGGCTCGGATTATTTCTAATTAAACAACATTTCGGATGTGGTAGGGCAATCTTTCGGTGGGAATCGGAAACGACAGGAAGTTAATTAATGTTATAAATTCATTGGGAGGTCAGCTCACAATGTCACATACTGATACATTGGTTTTTAACAAATGAGAAGTAATTTAATATGACATGAATTGTAAAACTGAAAAAAAAAAATTGGTGCACATATCCAGTTGGCACACCAATTTAATTTGATGTACAAACTGAGTACATGTCGATGGTATGAATTAAAATAAAGTAAGCAGAATAATAATAGTTTAATTATGATTTTCTGAGGTGCCAACTAAAAAAAAAAAAATTCAACAGTGGCATCCAGAAATGATATCATGCCATGTATATGTTTTCTCATTTGTAGAATATTTTCATACATTTCTCAATTTTAATTTTAGGTTTTTTCTATTTATTATAAATAAAAATTTATGGCTCCCGTAGGCACCAAATTACATTTGATCCGGCTGAGCTTAATCTGGACCGTTTATTTACCATGCAATAGACTCAGGTACCGGATACGGATACGGACTCGGATTTCTCCAGTCTTCCCCAAAACAAACTATTCCTCAATTTTATCCGTTCATCCAGTGAGTCGCCGCAGGAGAATAATTGGCATTCTCTCCTTTCTTCTCCTTTCTTCTTATTCTGGTTTGGAGCCTCTTTTCTCCTTTCATTTTCCTTTTTCGATTTAAATTCTAGTGCTTGCTAGACCTCTCTTGATGATGTGCTTTGCCTGGCTGAACAGCACTAGATTTAACCTCCACATTTAATTAGTGACTGTATAAAACTGCTCCTTCTAATTGTTTGTTAAATTCATATTCCTTCAGTATATGTAAGGTCGGACAATTTTGGAAGCGAAGCAAACAAGAATCAGATGGTGTGTGTCATATCTCTTGCCCCCTCCTTTTCGCTTTCACCATCCCCTTCCAAATCCCAATCCTCATTCAAATTTGCTTCTCATCGAGGTCTCTCCTTTGTCCGCGATGCGTTCCCCCAATCCAAATCTCAACCCCACAGAATAACCAACAAACCAAATCCACCACCCACTACTACTAATTTCCCAAGCAACCCAAATTTTGATGACCATTTTGGAAAGACTGGGAGGCTGCATCAGCAGCATAGGAAGGGGGATGGCATTTCTGCCAAAGAGGCACTTCACCAGTTCGAACAGCTGTTGGATTCTCCAGCCAATATCCGTCAATTCAATAATATCTTTGCTGCCTTGGTGCGCACTAAAAATTTAAGCAACCTTATCTTTTCCCTCTTCACCCGCTTAACCCAAGATGAAGGAATCTATCCTGATAATTATACCTATGCTATCTTGATGAAATGCTGTGTGCAAATGAATCGGGTCAGCCTAATGTTTGGTTTTCTGGGACGATTTCTCAAAGAGGGTCGCAACACTAATGCTCACATCTTCAGTCCAATACTTGAAGGCCTATGTCGCGAGAATAGAATTAGTGAGGCTACCATTATGGTGCTCGACAAAATGCCTAAGCTTGGATGTCGACCCAATGTTGTGACCTACTCCATTGTAATAGATGGGTTGTGCAAGAAGGGTGAAATTGAGAAGGCAATGGATATTATCAATGACATGATTTCTAAAGGGCATGAGCCTGATGTCGTAACCTATAGCATTCTTATTAAATGGATGTACAAGAAGGATGAAATTGAGAAGGCAATGGATATTCTAGATAACATGATTTCTAAAGGGCATGAGCCTGATGTCGTAACCTATAGCACACTTATTGATGGGATGTGCAAGAAAGGTGAAATTGAGAAGGCAATGGATATTCTAGATGACATGATTTCTAAAGGGCATGAGCCTAATGTCATAACCTATACCACTCTGATTGATGGGATGTGCAAGAAAGGTGAAATTGAAAAGGCAATGGATATTCTAAATGACATGATTTCTAAAGGGCATGAACCTGGCGTCGTAACCTATAGCATTCTTATTGATGGAATGTGCAAGAAAGATGAAATTGAGATGGCAATGGATATTCTAGTTGACTTGATCTCTAAAGGCCATGAGCCTGATGTCGTAACCTATACCACTCTGATTGATGGCATGTGCAAGAAAGGTGAAATTGAGAAGGCAATGGATTTTGTACATGACATGATTTCTAAAGGCGTTGAGCCTAATGTCGTAACCTATAGCACTCTTATTGATGGGATGTGCAAGAAAGGTGAAATTGAGAAGGCAATGGATATTCTAGATGACATGATTTCTAAAGGGCATGAGCCTAATGTTGTGACCTATAGCACTCTGATTGATGGGATGTGCAAGAAAGGTGAAATTAAGAAGGCAATGGATATTCTAGCCGAGATGATTTCTAAAGGGTGTGCTCCTAATGTGGTGACCTACAACACTCTCATAGATGGGTTCAGCAAAAAAGGTGAAATTGAGAAGGCAATGGATTTTGTACATGACATGATTTATAAAGGGGTTGAGCCTAATATCGTAACCTATAGCACTCTTATTGATGGGATGTGCAAGAAAGGTGAAATTGATAAGGCAATTGATTTTCTAAATAACATGATTTCTAAAGGGCATGAGCCTAATGTTGTGACCTACAACATTTTTATTGATGGGCTGTGCAAGAATGGTGAAATTGATTTGGCACTGAATTTTCTAAATGACATGATTTCTAAAGGGCATGTACCGAATGATGTGACGTGTAACATTCTAAAGTCCTTCCTTGAGCCTGATGTGCTCTTAAGAATACATGGGCTGTTCAAGGAAAGAGAAATTAACTGAGAACACTTTTGGAATGGTATCCTGATGGAACTATCTTGTCATTGCTGGTTTGCTTGTTTAATAGAAACGGATAGTGTACTATTTTGGTTCATTATTTTCATAATTGTTGTGTATATTAATGTACTCATTAGTTATTTTGGTTGAGTTTACTTTTTCTTGCTGTTTCAAAGCTTTGTTGCATTGTTGTAAATTGCTTTCTGCTTTTATTGATTTATATATTTCTGTCTTGTGGTTTTACATGATCATGCTGCCCGGTTTTTCAGAATTTTTCTTTTCAAAATTTGATACTAATTCTGGTCTTAAAGTTTTGACCTGTTCTTTTATTATTTAAACAGGTAAACTGATAGGCTAACTAGTCTCAGGTGCATGTAAACAAGGTATCTATGAAAAACTACTGCAATAGAGTAAAACTTAGCATGTGAAAAATGATGGGCCATGTATGAGTACTGTAGGGCAATGTTGAAATGTAAATATCTATAAAAAAATTATTTAAACAGAACTAATTGATGTAATCTATGTTGCATCCTTGGAGTGCATGCAAAGTATTTTATCACTATATATAGGTCCAGTTTGATTGTATATCAAAAGCTTGAAAGGAACAACCAGCTTACTGGAAATCTTTAACGATTAGAGCTTGGCTGACTATTAGTAACAGAGTATTTTGAAGAAGATGAGAAATAAAGAATTATATGTATTTATATAACCTTTTTATCATCCATTAATCTTCATTGAGAAATGATCTTTTGTATATGATTCGCACAAGTGGTAATTGTTGAGGCCAAGAAACACCATTACCGGCTGCAAGGACCATTTTTTGGTTGTTGTTGCTCCTCCCTTTCTCCTGCAAGAATCCGTATCCTCCCAGGTACCTAACTAAACACAATTGAAAAGGACAGTCCAGATTTAATTTCATCTGGTTCTTGCTCGGGATGACTGAGGGGGCAGTATATTTGAGCTTTGATATTCGTGCAAGTTAAAAAGAACAATTTTAGACCATCCGATTCAATTGTACTCAGTCCGGTAACCTGAGAGGATGTGAATTCCTGCTGCAAACCATTTTGATTTATTTCTCCTTTTCATGTAGATAATTTTAATCTCCCAAAAGTATTTACATGGAATGTACTATGCTATTATTTTCCTCACCACCCCGTTAATTAGTGCTAATAAAATCAACTATAGATCATGAAATAGGTCTCTTTGCCCGAAATTCTGACTTCTTCGGTCCCTTTGTTGCAATTCTTTAATCCTCTCTGTGTTGGTAGTATTAATTACTTAATTGTAATATAGTGCTTTATTGGATTGTCCCTTGAATTTCAGCGTTTTTTATAATATTGGATTAATTGGATCTTATCCTTTTATTCTAATAATTGGGGATTACCTTCTATTATGACTACATTTTAACATTGTTAGATTAATTGCTTCATCTGGGTCGTCAATGTTTGATTTTTTACTTGTTCAAGTAGCTTCTTTTATTGCAGATAGTTTTTCTTACTTATTTGATGTCTTTTTTTCTACAACACACTATGCAATTTGCAATTTGCAATCTCATGAACAGGGATAAAACAGAAAATTGAGATTGGTGAAATGTCTGACTAGCTTCTAATTCGCATTCCCTCCTTCCTTGAGTACAGAAGAAGTGTGCATGACCATATTGTCAATGACAAAAAAATATTTCGGCTTCTGTACTTATTCTGGTCTTTGATGATGATAAATTATGAACAGAATCTATCAGATAATCAATACATAGATGGCAAGGCTAAGTTTCTGCAATTTGTTAATTGCTTCTTGAATCTCCGAGAAACATTACCCCTAGATACATTTGAACTAACATGGTGTGGCAATTTTAGCTTCACAAATCATCATTCTGAGTTTCTTCTTTATGTAACAGAGTGGTTGCTTCAGATAAAATCTTTGTACACCTTTGCATATGAACCTATTTAATTGCCGATTTTTTTATTAATAGGAAAATAAAATAAAAAAATATCAAAAATGGGGTACAAAATCATAAAATTTGAAAATATAGGAAGAACTAGACTATAACGTGTAAGCTAGACACTATAGTTGGACGTTATAGTCTATAACGTTTAGTTAATCTAGACGTTATAGCCTATAACGTTTAGTTAATCTGATCGCTAATTAACTCAAAAAAAAGAATAAACAATGTAGTGGAACGTTATATAATGTCTAGCTTTAGTTTTTTTTTTTTTTTAATATACTTCAATTTTAGATTTGTGAGATTATTGAAATAAAATATGGTTTTGATGGTCTCAAAATGCATATCAAAATCAGTATCACTCTGCTGTTATGCTCTTTCTTTCTTCTTTTACCAGATTTCGTTTACAGATATCACTGGAGGTGTCCATGGGTACGATATGGGCAGGATGAAAGCATTTTCATACCCATACCTATTAAGAATGATCTTGTCCATACCATATCCTTATCCATTAAGATTTGACCTTACTCTGCTCTGCCCTTATCCATTAAAATTATCATATAACGAAACGGTAGCAGGTGAATAACGAATAATACTATTATAATTAGTTTTACTATATTTCACAAATAGAACATTAAAACTCATTTATTTTTCACATATGCAATAATATTACTAATAAAAATAAAAATAAAAAATAAATGTTCAATCAATTTCATCTAAATTGTATTTTTTTATAAAACAGGAGAATTCATAAGCAAATATATATTTTTCGACAAATTTAATTATTTAATTAAAGAATAAGACATACAAATAAAAATAATATGTTTAATATTTTTTTCCAACAAAAACAATACAGTAAATAACAAAAGTACTCACTAATTATTGCTCAAATATTTTTATATTATTTTATTTTATATAATTACCCTATAGGGTAACGGATACGAAATAACATTTACCCGTACTCTTATCCGTTTAGCTAACAGAAAAGAAATCATTACCCATACTGGCCTTATCGAATACGGTAAGGGTCGAATTAATGGCTAAAAGGGTATCCTTGACACCCCTAGATATCACTTTTAATCGTTCATTTGGCACAGTCAAAATTGGAAAATTTTTGACGGCATTGAGTCAGACCCCCACTGGATAGCTCATCAATCCATCAAAGAATCAAAGCTGTGGAGGAAATTTTGTTCATCTTATTGAAATAGGCCCTGCTTGGATAATTTATAACCTTGCAGTAGATTGTTATTTATTTGTTGTTACTATAGTTTGTTGTTTGTTGTTTGTTGTAAACTCCTGATAGCCACTATCAGTATTTAAAAAAAAAAAATCACTTTTAATCAGTGTTGTAAATAACGATATGCGGTCGTCGGATGGACAGGGTACCACCAAGCGATTAATTGATATGCGGCTGATTAATCGGAATTATACAGACAATTTAACGTGTTTATTAAATTTATGTATATATCATAATTTACTAAAAAAAATTATTTAACTAATTAAACTTATCAAATAAACTTAATTTTTCTTAACACATAAGCACTTTATATGTGTCAGTAACACATTTATTTAATGAAAAAATAAATTCAAGAGTTAAGTTTTTTTCAAATACTAATAACATATTATGTGAAAGAAATGAAACATTGCAACATAAAATCACTAAATTTAGTTTATAATAATGAATATGTCGTACTAAGAAAAAATTACATCAGTAATTAGTAAGAAAATATATGATAAGTACATACAAGAAGAATTAATCAATTTTAAAGTAAGTAAAAAGAAAAAAAAAATATAAAAATATTGAATGTATGTCCAAACACAAATAAAACTGCAATACATGATTTATAAAACTTATTATGACACATTATCATAGAAAAAAAATCAATGTGAAAAAAAATATTTATTGAAATAAATTGAAATAAACAGAAATAAATGGACGATTAAATAGTAAAACAGCCAATTAATTAGAAAAAAAGGCTGATTAATTGTTTTCATCCGCAAACAGTTATATGTTAAGTGTATTCGTAACGATTTGGCTGCCGTTAACGATTAACCGGCCGATCAAACAGTTGTTAAGACTGTTTTTTACAGCACTACTTTTAATAGCACCAAATTAAAATATCTAAACCAAAAATAAAAAGAATGTCCTATAGCTGGACGTTATATATAGTTACACTTTTAGTAGATATATTTTTTTTGCGATTTAATTAGCGATCAAATTAACATGATGTTATAGACTATAACATCTAGCTATAGTACACTGTACGTAGGGGTGGATGCAAAATTTTTGTCAGGACGGAGCAATAATCGGATACAAATAGCTTATCGGGTACAATTCAACATAACAAAAAAAATACCAATCAATATAATAAAAATCCTAAATTACTTGAACAAAAATAAACATTTTGGTTCAACTAATTTTTGTTATTTGGAATCAGCGCTTATTTGAGTTCCACTAATTTGTTTCACTCATAGTTTATATGGGCTCCGTTCCGTCTATTAAAATTTTAGAATGGGCTACAGGGAGACAATTTGAATTCCAAGGAGAGGCAGAGGTCCGAAAAGCAAATTTTTAGCACTATTTTTGAAAATTCAGCGGGGAGCAGCTGACCCCCCTGTGCTATAGTAGATCCCCCCCTGACTGTACGTTATATTCTATAATGTTCTTTTTATATGTTGAAATTTCATGATTCTGTACATCTTTTTTTTAATTTTATTTTTAATTTTTCTATTAATAAAGAAGTCGGTTGCCTCAATTCCAATCTAAAGATTCCGCAAGCCCGATTTATCTTTTATCGACCCCGAAGAAATCTATCTTATTATTATAGTTATAATCTTGGATGTGAGTTACTGTTCACCTACAGTGATTTTTCAATTTTCACCCGTTGGATTGAGATCTAACCACAAATACCTTATGTCTCCTCCTATTGACGCGTGTTCAAAAAATATCAACACGTGTTTCTCTCTCTTTTCTTTTGAGTTTTATTTCTCCTGAAGTTTCTACCATCTTCTTCCTCTTCGAAAAAACCACTCCCTTCTATGCCTTTTATCTTCTCTCCATTTCTCACTAAAAAAACAAAACAAAAGCTCCTTTCGATCCCTTTTCTTCTCTCTAATTTTTCCCTCACCGGTCTGCTCCAAAACACAGCCGCAACCTCTCACTGGCGTGGCCCTAGCCGCCTCTGCCTCTCTCTCTCTCTCTCTCACCCGTCAACATGTGTGATCTCCTACGTATCAAAACTGATCGTGTCGCCATGATCAGCGATGGTCAGTCTCGCTTATCCATCAACGGCAAGCCCATCTACCATTTTGTGGTCACCTCCATCTTCAACGGTTATGCCGTCATCCATGTCGATTGTGTTGCGAAGATCAACCCTGAATCCCCACTCGACAAAGTCGTCTGTGTTCTGAGCTGTGGCATTTTGACTGGTAAGTATCTGATTTAGCTTCAAGCTATTTTGATTTCCATTGTTGATGGTTTATGGATAAGAAATGGATATTGGGGATTCTTCGATGTCATTGGTAAATAGTAAGTTATGCCTTCTTTATAAAAAAAAAAAAAGTTAGTAAAAAGTAAGTTGTTATTATCTTTTTATGAAATTATAGTTGTTTTGGTACCTATTAGGTTATATCATTCTGCAATACTAATTTACTCAAACACATAATCATATCAAGATGGATACACTTATACGGCATAGTCCTGCTATGTGTATATACCAAATTTAAAAACAGAAAATGGATACTGTACTCTTTCAAATTTCCCTTTATTGCCTTAAATCAATTAGTCAGGATATTATCCTATAAATGAAAATGGATACTGTAGTCCCTATCCAAAAGTATAATGTTCCAATCATTTTATTAATGATACTATCTCCACCATTTTCAAATTTCAGGCCTATTAAAAGTTGTCGTCTCTTCTATGGTGACTTTCTCGACTGAAGCTTGATCAACCCTCATCTAGCATCTTTATTGGACTCAACTGTCACATACACATGTTTCACATTGATAAATTTCAAAGGTAATCGGAATTACTATTTCTTATTTCAAGTAGAATACTTTACTAATTCATTGCTATTTTGTTCTTTTATTTTATTCAATTTGAGAAAACTATCAATTGTAATGGTTCACACACTTGCAACTGATGAACAAACTCAGTTGAGTAATATCTAGATGCTAAAATTTAGTGTTAGAGTTCTTTTAGTTCTTGGATGTCATTAGTAAATAGTAAGTTATACCTTCTTTATAAAAAAAAATTAGTAAAAAGTAAGTTGTTATTATCTTTTTATGATATTATAGTTAATTTGATCTGATTTCTATTTTTTTTTCTGGCTATTTAGGTCTTCATGCTACTTTTAATGTTACAAGACCACTAAAGGGTTTTACTGTGGTAATTTCTGTTCTGGTAACTGTTGCCTTCGTGGTAAGTCCATTCTCCACTTTCTTTTTTCAATGAGTTGTTAAAGTTGAGCTCCAGTATGGAGTGATTTATTTGGGTAATTAGGCTGCCCAGGGAGTTAGGCTGGCAGGAGCTTTGCGCATCATCGGTGTTGATTTAAATCCAAACAAATTTGACCTATGTAAGAATCTTTTTTGTCTCTCTAGAATCCAATATAAGATCATCAGTTCACCTGGTTTGATTCTTGATTTGCACGATTGTCCCTTTCACTATGCACAGGGGCACGAACAAATTTAAAGGAAATTGTATCAGAAAAACAATGTCAAGTGAGCTACCAACAAAACCAACCATATAGCAAAAGCAGGTATAATATTAAAGTATGTTTATTACAGTTTCATATTAATCTTATTTAATTGTTTTAAAATCATCTTAAACTTACAATAGGTTGCATTTTCTATATAGCTATTTGAAAATACAGTACCCTATTTATGACCAAGAAAAAACAATACACAAAAATTATTGATTTTCCTGTTTACCACCATAACCTCTGAGTTCTAAATTAAGTTAGTTCTCAACGTTACATATGCTACTTTATTTTCTTTCACTCTATATTTTTCACGAAAAATTCTTTTTTTTTTTTATACCAAAAGTTGAAAAAAAAATTACCAACTCTGCCAGAAGAAAAAACAAAGAAAACAACCAAGAAAGGAAGTTCAAGAATTTGATTTATTGGAAAGTGGGCTGAATTTCAATGTGTGTTGTTGTGATGGGCAGGTTGCAAAGAATAATGGAATGAGGATCCCAACTCTACACTGAACATTGTGTACTTAGCAGAAACTGTGAAGCAGTTTCTCCTGGATCGAATGAGAAAGGAGCTTGGGGTTCCATGGGCCTAACCATGACGAGGCTGAAGCTGACTGTATCCTAACCCGCCTCGGGCAGCTTGATCAGGTAATCCCTATTCTCAAGTCTACTTGCACGTGTTTATGTACAATTACATTAATTAAAAATATTACCAATTACATGCGTAGACTCATGATAGGATTTAGCTTTATGTCTTTGAGTAAAAGTTAGGGAAAAATCAAGGTATGGTCAGGGAACTTTATCCAAGAAATAAATGAATCTTTCACAAATTCGCTCTGATGATTCTCCCCCCTTCAATCCTTCTCAGAAAGAGATGTCCTTCCAGCTCTGAACATTTTATAAGAATTGAACTCCAAAATTCAAATAGCTACCAAGAAAAATGAAACATCAATGATTTCTAGGAATTTTGACAATTCACCTTTCCATGCCCCTCCACAGTCCACAATTGCTTTTATTTTTTCAATGGTCAGTCTTCTGTTTGCGTTCTTGCTTGGCCTATCATTTCCTTTCTGGCTTGTAAAGAATGATCCAGGACCAATAAGAAACACTTTGGAGGAATCTGACTAGCAACAGAAAAGGTAAAGAGTTGGAGAAATAATACCCAACTCAAAATTGCAAAGTTTGTGAAATTTTTTTTGCAACAAATCGATTTTACCAGGATCAACAAAAAAAAAAAAATAGGCAGCAGTTGTTCTCACTTTCATTTGCATCAGCTATTTAATGCTCAATAGTCAGTTCTCTTCGTCATATCTTAATTTCCATTTTTGGCTAAAAGAAATAAATGAATATACTTTTAATTGCAAATTGTCTATTAATTCATTTATATGTATTTGGCTTCACTTCCCTTTGGGAACTAATTTTACTGAAATTTGTGCTATTCCTTCTCTTATTTTCTCTATAGGTATTTAATATTTCTTTTCCAAATATTCTTACTTGCTTTTCTTTCAGATCTTCAAGCACTAGCATGCTATAAAGGCAATTGGGATGTCAGGTAAAGAAAAAGTTTGTTTAAAAAATTTTTATTTTCAAGTTGCTAATTTTATAAACATTTTAGTTAATTCTGTAAAAAAAATTATGGTAGTTTGACCAGCTCATCTTTGCAGTTTTCAATCTCAGCATGTTACCACAGTTTCAAGGTACTTTACAATATATTTTCATCGATCGTTAATTAGAAATTATTATTGAGTCAGAACTTTAACATTGTTACATAATATATCATTGTAACTTCAAAACTCAATATCAATTTTTACACCCTATAGTAAATTAATCAGTCCAGAAACGATAAAGTATTTATATAGACATGTAGTGCCTTTTTTGTTTTCTAAAACATAAACCAAAAATGTGCATAAACGCTCATGTGCTTTAATTCAAATTCTAATAAGCTTTTCATATTTTTTTTTTCCAGTCATGATGACAAGAAAGCAGAACAGAAGAAAGAGTAACATGCCATGGAAGCTAAATTCGTGCAAATAATATTTTGTTTATTGTCTCCATGTAAAGATAATTGTTGAAATTATTTTGATAAAACTATGTATATAGAATAACTATTTTCTTAGTCGGGAATTTAAAAATGTCATAGGTAGCACTAACATAGCTTACATACACTAATATTTTTGTTCTTTCCTTCGATATGTAAACTATAACTTACATGACATGCACTATATTTTGTACATTTTGTTTTTTGTTGTTTCATATGTGAACCATTAGTTCTATATTATAAGTTTATGACTTACGTACATAGATATGTAGAGAACATTTTGCAAACCACTGCCGAAGCGAAGCGAGGCAATCCTCTAGTAAGTAGTAAAGCACGAATCCACATCCTCTACAATACTTCACAACGAATTTTTTACAATTACTTGATCTGGACCGTTTTTCTTAATTTGGTATAAATCTCAAAGCTCAATAATACTTCTCTCTGCGCTAACCCGAATTTCAAAACAACGAGATTTAATCTCAAACCGTAAAATAAAAAAAAACATGACACCCATCCTCTACAGGCTACTGCCCCCCTGCGCTAGCCCAATTTGGTACAGTTGCTAGCTCCCGATCTCTGGAATTTCATCCAGTGCAATACCTGAGGTACAATAAATAGATCAGTTCTTGTAAGCTGGCACAAATCTCAAAACAGACCCCTAAAGTTTCCCATTTTCCGTAGACACCGGATTAAGGTTGCTCCGGTTGGGATTAATCAGGACCGTTGATTTCCCATACAATACTGAGGGAATACGGACTCGGATCTCGCTTCAGTCTTCCCCATTTAAAATGCATCTCCCAAAATAAAACTATTCCTCAATTTTATCCATTCATCCAGCACCAGCAGTGAGTGGCCGCAGGAGAATAATTGCCGTTCTCTCCGTTCCTTCTCCTTTCTTCTTATTCTGGTTTGGAGCTTCTTTTCTCTTTTCCTTTTCCTTTTCCGATTTAAATGCTAGTGCTTGCTAGAACTCTCTTGATGCTGTGCTTTGCCTGGCTCAACAGCTCTAGATTTAGTCTCCACATTTAATTAGCGACTGTATAAACCTGCTGCTTCTAATTGTTTGTTAAATTCATATTCCTTCAGCATTTGGTAAGGTCGGACAATTTTGGAAGCCAAGCTCAAACTTGTTAGATAATTTTTTTTGAAAGAGACTGGAACCGAACCAAACAAGAATCAGATGGTTTGTGTCATATCTCTTGCCCCTTCCTTTTCGCTTTCACCGTCCACTTCCAAATCTCAATCCTCATTCAACTTTGCTTCTCATAGAGGTCTCTCCCTTGTCCGCTATGCATTCCCCCAATCCAAATCTCAACCCCACAGAATAACCAACAGACCAAATCCACCACCCGCTACTACTAATTTCCCGAGCAACTCAAATTTTGCTGACCTTTTTGGAAAGACTGGGAGGGTGCATCAGCAGCATAGGAAGGGGGATGCCATTTCTGCCAAAGAGGTGCTTCACCAGTTCGAACAGCTGTTGGATTCTCCGGCCGACATACGTCAATTCAATAAGATCTTCGCTGCCTTGGTGCGCACTAAAAATTTCAGCAACCTTATCTTTTCCCTCTTCACCCGCTTAACCCAAGATGAAGGAATCCATCATGATAACTATACCTATGCTATCTTAATGAAATGCTGTGTGCAAATGAATCTGGTGAGCCTAATGTTTGGTTTTCTGGGACGATTTCTCAAAGAGGGTCGCAACACTAATGCTCACATCTTCAGTCCAATACTTGAAGGCCTCTGTTGTGAGAATAGGATTAGTGAGGCTACCCTTATGGTGCTCGACAGAATGCCTAAGCTTGGATGTCAACCCAATGTTGTGACCTACTCCATTGTTATAGATGGGCTGTGCAAGAAGGGTGAAATTGAGATGGCAATGGATCTCGTACGGGATATGATTTCTAAAGGGTGTGCTCCTAATGTGGTGACCTACAGCACTCTCATAGATGGGTTCAGTAAAAAAGGTGAAATTGAGAAGGCAATGGATATTCTAGATGACATGATTTCCAAAGGGTGTGCTCCTAGTCTGGTGACCTACAACACTCTCATTGATGGGTTCAGTAAAAAAGGTGAAATTGAGAAGGCAAGTGATATTTTATATGACATGATTTCTAAAGGGTATACTCCTGATCTGGTGCCCTACAACACTCTCATAGATGGGATTAGTAAAAAAGGTGAAATTGAGAAGGCAATGGATATTCTAGATGAGATGACTTCTAAAGGGTGTACTCCTGATCTGGTGACCTACAACACTCTCATTGATGGGTTCAGTAAAAAAGGTGAAATTGAGAAGGCAAGTGATATTCTATATGACATGATTTCTAAAGGGTGTACTCCTGATCTGGTGACCTACAACACTCTCATATATGGGATTAGTAAAAAAGGTGAAATTGAGAAGGCAATGGATCTTCTACATGAGATGATTTCTAAAGGGTGTGCTCCTAATGTGGTGACCTACAACACTCTCATAGATGGATTCATTAAAAAAGGTGAAATTCAGAAGGCAATGGATATTGTAGATGACATGATTTCTAAAGGGCATGAGCCTGATGTTGTGACCTATACCACTCTTATTGACGGGCTGTGCAAGAAAGGTAAAATTGATACGGCATTGGATTTTCTAAATGACATGATTTTTAAAGGGCATGAGCTTAATGTTGTGACCTATAGCACTCTTATTGATAGGATGTGCAAGAATGGCAAAATTGATAACGCAATGAATATTCTAAATAACATGATTTCTAAAGGACATGAGCCTAATCAACCATCCGTTACTACTAATTTCCCGAGCAACTCAAATTTTGATGACCATTTTGGAAGGACTGGGAGGCTGTATCAGCAGCATAGGAAGGGGGATGCCATTTCTGCCAAAGAGGTGCTTCACCAGTTCGAACAGCTGTTGGATTCTCTGGCCGACATCCGTCAAGTCAATAAGATCTTTGCTGCCTTGGTGCGCACTAAAAATTTAAGCAACCTTATCTTTTCCCTCTTCACCAGGTTAACCCAAGATGAAGGAATCTATCCTGATAACTATACCTATGCTATCTTGATGAAATGCTGTGTGCAGATGAATCAGGTCAGCCTAATGTTTGGTTTTCTGGGACGATTTCTCAAAGAGGGTCGCAACACTAATGCTCACATCTTCAGTCCAATACTTGAAGGTCTCTGTCGTGAGAATAGGATTAGTGAGGCTACCATTATGGTGCTCGACAGAATGCCTAAGCTTGGATGCCAACCCGATGTTGTCACCTACTCCATTGTTATAGATGGGCTGTGCAAGAAGGGTGAAATTGAGAAGGCAATGTATATTCTAGATGAGATGATTTCTAAAGGGTGTGCTCCTAATGTGGTCACCTACAGCACTCTCACAGATGGGTTCAGTAAAAAAGGTGAAATTGAGAAGGCGATGGATGTTCTAGATGACATGATTTCTAAAGGGTGTGCTCCTGATCTGGTGACCTACAACATTCTCATAGATGGGTTCAATAAAAAAGGTGAAGTTGAGAAGGCAATGGATATTCTAGATGAGATGATTTCTAGAGGCTGTGCTCCTAATGTGGTGACCTATAGCACTCTGATTGATGGGTTCAGTAAAAAAGGTGAAATTGAGAAGGCAATGGATATTCTAGATGAGATGATTTCTAAAGGGTGTGCTCCTAATGCGGTGACCTATAGCACTCTGATTGATGGGTTTAGTAAAAAAGGTGAAATTGAGAAGGCAATGGATATTCTAGATGACATGATTTCTAAAGGGTGTGCTCCTGATGTGGTGACCTATAGCATTCTTATAAATGGCTTGTGTAAAAAAGGTGAAATTGAGAAGGCAAGTGATATTCTACATGATATGATTTCTAAAGGGCATGAGCCTGATGTGGTAACCTATAGTATTCTTATTGATGCGATGTGCAAGAAAGATGAAATTGAGAAGGCAATGATTATTCTAGATGAGATGATTTCTAAAGGGTGTGCTCCTAATGTGGTAACCTGCAGCATTCTTATAGATGGCTTGTGTAAAAAAGGTGAAATTGAGAAGGCAAGTGATATTCTACATGACATGATTTCTAAAGGGCATGAGCCTGATGTGGTAACCTATAGTATTCTTATTGATGCGATGTGCAAGAAAGATGAAATTGAGAAGGCAATGGATATTCTACATGAGATGATTTCTAAAGGGTGTGCTCCTAATGTGGTGACCTATAGCATTCTTATAGATGGCTTGTGTAAAAAAGGTGAAATTGAGAAGGCAAGTGATATTCTACATGACATGATTTCTAAAGGGCATGAGCCTGATGTGGTAACCTATAGTATTCTTATTGATGCGATGTTCAAGAAAGATGAAATTGAGAAGGCAATGGATATTCTAGATGAGATGGTTTCTAAAGGGTGTGCTCCTAATGTGGTGACCTATAGCATTCTTATAGATGGCTTGTGTAAAAAAGGTGAAATTGAGAAGGCAATGGATATTCTAGATGAGATGATTTCTAACGGGTGTGCTCCTAATGTGGTGACCTACAACGCTCTCATAGATGGGTTCAGTAAAAAAGTTGAAATTGAGATTTGAGAAGGCAATGGATATTCTAGATGAGATGATTTCTAAAGGGTGTTCTCCTAATCTGGTGACCTACAACACTCTCATAGATGGGTTGGCTAAAAGAGGTGAAATTGAGAAGGCAAGTGATATTCTTTTTGACTTGATTTCTAAAGGGCATGAGCCTGATGTTGTAACGTATAGCACTCTGATTGATGTAATGTGCAAGAAAGGTGAAATTGAGAAGGCAATGGATATTTTAGATGAGATGATTTCTAAAGGGCATGAGCCTAATGTGGTAACCTATAGCACTATGATTGATGGCATGAGCAAGAAAGGTGAAATTGAGAAGGCAATGGATATTCTAGATGACTTGATTTCTAAAAGGCATGAGCCTGATGTCGTAACCTATAGCACTGTGATTGATGGGATGTGCAAGAATGGTGAAATTGATTTGGCCCTGAATTTTCTAAATGACATGATTTCTAAAGGGCATGATCCTAATGTGGTGACATATAACATTCTAAAGTCCGTCCTTGAGCCTGATGTGCTCTTAAGAATACGTGGGCTGTTCAATGAACGAGAAATTAATTGAGAACACTTTTGGAATGGTATCATGATGAAATTATCTTGTCATTGCTGGTATGCTGGTTTGCTTGTTTAATAGAAACAGAAATAGTGTACTATTTTGGTTCATTATTTTCTTAATCGTTGTGTAGATTAATGCACTCATTAGTTATTTTGGTTGAGTTTACTTTTTCTTGTTGTTTCAAAGCTTTGAAGCATCGTTGTAAATTGCTTTCCACTTTTGTTGATTTATATATTTCTGTCTTGTGGTTTTACATAATCATGCTGCCCCGTTTTTGAGAATTTTTCTTTTCAAAATTTGATAGTAATTTTGGTTGCAAAGGTTGACCTGTTCGTTTATTATTTAAACAGGTAAACTGATAGGCCAACTAGTATCAGGTGCATGTGAACAAGGTATGTATGAAAAACTATGCAATAGAGTAAAACTTAGCATGTGAAAAATGATGGACCATATATGAGTACTGTTCTTGGAGTGTATGCAAAGTATTTTATCATCCATTAATCTTCATCGAGAAATAATCTTTTGAGGGTATGTTTGGTTGGAGTAAGAATAAGTTATTATTAGAACAAAATTATTTGGAATCGCTTGTTCTTTATTTGGATGGAGTTGAATAGCTAGAATAGTGAATTCAAATCTTGTGTTATTAGAATAGCTTATTCTTACCAAAAGTTGGATTTGGCTATTCTGATAAGACAAATGGCAAAAGAGTTATTCAAGCTATTATTGTTTTGCAATCAAACATGGAATAGAGCAAGAATAGAGCTAATCTCAAGTTTGAAAATAGTAGCTAACTCAATTTTTGATTAGGTTAGTAGAATAGTGAGCTAACCCATATAAGACAAACAAAGAATAGTGAGTTAGTGCTGTTCTTGCTCCATCCAAATATTGAATAACTCAAAAGAATAGTGTTATTCTCAGGTTAGTGCTATTTTTGCTCTATCCAAACACATCCATACATATATATGATTTGCCCAAGTAGTAGTTGTTGAGGCCGAGAAACACCATTACCGGCTGTGAGGATCATTTTGTGGTGGTTGTTACTCCCTCTCTGCTGCAAAACCATTTTGATTTATTTCTCCTTTTAATGTAGATAATTTTAATCTCCCAAAAGTAATTACATGGAATGTACTATGCTATTATTTTCTTTACCACCCGTTAATTTGTGTTAATAAAATCAACTATAGATCATGAAATTTGTCTCTTTGTTGCAATTCACTAATCCTCTCTCTGTTGGTAGTATTAATTACTTAATTGTAATGTAGTGCTTTACTTGGATCGTCCCTTGAATTTCAACGTTTTTTATAAGAGAATAATATTGGATTAACTGGATCTAATGCTTTTATTATAATATTTGGGATTACCTTCTTTATGACTACATCTTAACATTGTCAGATTAATTGCTTCATCTGGGTCGTTAATGTTTGATTTTTTACATGTTTCTTTGTCACGCATAGAATGTGCATGTTTGGTGCATGTAGCTTCTTTAATTGTAGGTAATTTTTCTTACCTGTTTGATGTCTTTTGTTCTACAACACACTGTACAATTTGCAATCTCATGAACATGGACAAATCAGAATTGAGATTGGTGAAATGTCTCACTGGCTTCTAATTCGCATCCCATCCTCCCTTGAGTACATAAGAAGTGTGCAGGACCATATTGTCAAAATGACAAAAATTTGTTTTGGCTTCTATACTTATTCTGGTCTTTGACGATGATAAATTATGGGAACACAATCTATCAGATAAGGAATACATAGATGGCAAGGCTAAGTTTCTGCAATTTGTTAATTGCTTCTTGAACCTCCTAGATACATTTGAACTAACATGTTGGGGTAAATTTAGCTTCATGAACCTATGAATTGCCGATTTTTTATTAATAGGAAAATAAAATAAAATAAATATAAAAAATGGGGTACAAAATTAAAGAGTGAGAGAGAAGATAGAGAAAATAAAATTGAACTCTAATCTTTATTTCTTGATTGAGCAACCTTACAATGGAGGAATTACATCTTCTTATATAGGCAACAGGTTAGGCTTTAATCTCTTTCTAATTACATGTGTGCCACTAACTTCCTAACTAATATGTTGCCTCTCTTAATTACAATCGGGCCACTAACTAACTCATGGCCTAGCCTAACTAACTCTATTACTCCCCCCTGAAAACTGAACCGGAGGGACAAAGCCTATACCAAAAAAAAAAAAAAATTCTTATAACTGGACGTTATAGACTATAACATGTAGCTACATTTTTTTTTTTTTTGCAAGTTAATTAGCGGTCAAATTAACAAGATATAGACTATAACATCAGGCTACAGTACTTTGAACGTTATAGTCTATAATGTTCTTTTTATATTTCGAAATTTCATGATACCATACATCTTTTTCGTTATTTTATTTTTAATTTTCCTATTAATAAAAAGTTGGATTGCCTGCCGTATTTCTGGCATGTGCATCAGTTGCCTGCCTCGTGCCTTCCGACTCAGTCACAACTCATCTGCGCTTAAGGAAGCTGTTGCTTATGTGCAAAGTCAAAACCTATCAGGATGTATGTTCCTAACTGACTGCAAGGAGCTAGTGGATATATGTCATCAGGCAAGCTCCCCTGTTCATGCGGATTGGAGGATTTTATTAGGAGACTTTAGAGGTGTGGCATCAATTCAAGTCTAGGCCAGACTTCACCTGCCTCCATGTGTCAAGAAGCCCAAAACACCTCGGCTGACTTTCTGGCAAATAAAGGCAGGGAGAATGGGTGGAATCTACAAGGATACACATATCCTACTTAGTGAATGGAGATAGCTTTGTTTTGATCGTGGGAAAGGGCTTTTAGTATTCTGTATGTTTTTCTCTTGGATATGCAAGGAAACCTGTAATGAGTAACCTGAGATTCTGTTTAATATATCGCTTAAGGGCATTTTGTCCGAGGAAAAAAAAAATAAACGTTCCTCACAGAAGCTCTCTACCCAAGTAATAAAACAGAAGACCTATTATTATAGTAGCCCAAGTGGCTCTCCTTATTAGGCTTGTGCTGCCGAAATTCCAATCTAAAGGTTCCGCAAGCCCAATTTATCTTTTATCGATCCAGAAGAAATAAGTAGTAAGGCACAGCCCAATTTCATCCAGTTGTTAGCTCAAATCTCAGGAATTTTCATCCAGTGCAATACCTGAGGTGCAATCAAAACGGACCTGGCACGAATCTCAAAACTGACCCCTATAGTTTCCAACTTTCCATAGTCACCGGATTGAGTTTGCTCCGGATGGGATTAATCAGGAACGTTGATTTCCCATGCAATACTGAGGGAATACGGACTCGGATATCTCTTCAGTCTTCCCCAATTAAAAAGCATCTCCCAAAATAAAACTATTCCTCACTTTTATCCGTTCATCCAGCACCAGCAGTGAGTGGCCGCAGGACAATAATTGGCATTCTCTCCGTTCCTTCTCCTTTCTTCGTATTCTGGTTTGGTGCCTCTTTTCTCTTTTCCTTTTCCTTTTTCAATTTAACTGCTAGTGCTTGCTAGACCTCTCTTGATGCTGTGCTTTGCCTGGCAGAACAGCTCTAGATTTAGCCTCCACATTTAATTAGTGACTGTATAAATCTGCTGCTTCTAATTGTTTGTTAAATTCATATTCCTTCAGCATATGGTAAGGTCGGACAATTTTGGAAGCGAAGCTCAACCTTGTTAGATAATTTTTTTGAAAGAAACTAGAACCGAACCAAACAAGAATCAGCTGGACATGGTGTGTGCCATATGTCTTGCCCCCTCCTTTTCTCTTTTACCATCCCCTTCCAAATCCCAATCCTCATTCAAATTTGCATCTCATGGAGGTCTCTCCCTTGTCCGCGATGCATTCCCCCAATCCAAATCTCAACCCCACAGAATAACCAACAGACCAAATCCACCACCCGCTACTATTAATTTCCCGAGCAACTCAAATTTTGATGATCTTTTTGGAAAGACTGGGAGGGTGCATCAGCAGCATAGGAAGGCGGATGCCATTTCTGCCAAAGAGGCGGTTCAACAGTTCGAACAGCTGTTGGATTCTCTGGCCGACATCCGTCAATTCAATAAGATCTTCGCTGCCTTGGTGCGCACTAAAAATTTAAGCAACCTTGTCTTTTCGCTCTTCACCCGCTTAACCCAAGATGAAGGAATCCATCCTGATAACTATACCTATGCTATCTTGATGAAATGCTGTGTGCATATGAATCAGGTCAGCCTAATGTTTGGTTTTCTGGGACGATTTCTCAAAGAGGGTCGCAACACTAATGCTCACATCTTCAGTCCAATACTTGAAGGTCTCTGTCGCGAGAATAGGATTAGTGAGGCTACCATTATGGTGCTCGACAGAATGCCTAAGCTTGGATGCCAACCCAATGTTGTGACCTACTCCATTGTTATAGATGGGCTGTGCAAGAAGGGTGAAATTGAGAAGGCAATGGATCTCGTACGGGATATGATTTCTAAAGGGTGTGCTCCTAATGTGGTGACGTACAACACTCTCATAGATGGGTTTAATAAAAAAGGTGAAATTGAAAAGGCAATGGATATTCTAGATGAGATGATTTCTAAAGGGTGTGCTCCTGACGTGGTGACCTATAGCACTCTGATTGATGGGTTTAGTAAAAAAGGTGAAATTGAGAAGGCGATGGATATTCTAGATGAGATGATTTCTAAAGGGTGTGCTCCTAATGTGGTGACCTACAACACTCTCATAGATGGGTTTAGTAAAAAAGGTGAAATTGAGAAGGCAATGGATATTCTAGATGAGATGATTTCTAAAGGGTGTGCTCCTGATCTGGTGACCTACAACACTCTCATAGATGGGTTCAATAAAAAAGGTGAAGTTGAGAAGGCAATGGATATTCTAGAAGAGATGATTTCTAAAGGGTGTGCTCCTAATGTGGTGATGTACAACAGTCTCATAGATGGGTTTAATAAAAAATGTGAAATTGAGAAGGCAATGGATATTCTAGATGACATGATTTCTAAAGGGTGTGCTCCTAATGTGGTGACGTACAACTCTCTCATAGATGGGTTTAATAAAAAAGGTGAAATTGAAAAGGCAATGGATATTCTAGATGAGATGATTTCTAAAGGGTGTGCTCCTGACGTGGTGACCTATAGCACTCTGATTGATGGGTTTAGTAAAAAAGGTGAAATTGAGAAGGCGATGGATATTCTAGATGAGATGATTTCTGAAGGGTGTGCTCCTAATGTGGTGACCTACAACACTCTCATAGATGGGTTCAGTAAAAAAGGTGAAATTGAGAAGGCAATGGATATTCTAGATGACATGATTTCTAAAGGGTGTGCTCCTAATGTGGTGACCTATAGCACTCTGATTGATGAGTTTAGTAAAAAAGGTGAAATTGAGAAGGCAATGGATATTCTAGGTGACATGATTTCTAAAGGGTGTGCTCCTAATGTGGTGACCTATAGCACTCTGATTGATGGGTTGTGTAAAAATGGTGAAATTGAGAAGGCGATGTATATTCTAGATGACATGATTTCTAAAGGGTGTCCTCCTGATGTGGTGACCTACAACACTCTCATAGATGGGTTTAGTAAAAAAGGTGAAATTGAGAAGGCAATGGATATTCTAGATGAGATGATTTCTAAAGGGTGTGCTCCTGATGTGGTGACCTATAGCACTCTGATTGATGGGTTTAGCAAAAAAGGTGAAATTGAGAAGGCAATGGATATTCTAGATGACATGATTTCTAAAGGGTGTGCTCCTGATGTGGTGACCTATAGCACTCTGATTGATGGGTTTAGTAAAAAAGGTGAAATTGAGAAGGCAATGGATATTCTAGATGACATGATTTCTAAAGGGTGTGCTCCTAATGTGGTGACCTATAGCACTCTGATTGATGGGTTCAGTAAAAAAGGTGAAATTGAGAAGGCAATGGATATTCTAGATGACATGATTTCTAAAGGGTGTGCTCCTGATGTGGTGACCTATAGCACTCTGATTGATGGGTTTAGCAAAAAAGGTGAAATTGAGAAGGCAATGGATATTCTAGATGACATGATTTCTAAAGGGTGTGCTCCTGATGTGGTGACCTATAGCACTCTGATTGATGGGTTTAGTAAAAAAGGTGAAATTGAGAAGGCAATGGATATTCTAGATGACATGATTTCTAAAGGGTGTGCTCCTAATATGGTGACCCACAACGCTCTCATAAATGGGTTCAATAAAAAAAGGTGAAATCGAGAAGGCTATGGATTTTGTAAATGACATGATTTCTGAAGAGGTTGAGCAAGAGTGGGCTGTGCAAGAGTGGTGAAATTGATTTGGCACGGAATTTTCTAAATGACATGATTTCTGAAGGGCATGTGCCGAATGACGTGACATATAACATTCCGAAGTCCTTCCTTGAGCCTGATGTGCTCTTAAGAATGTGGGTTGTTCAAGGAACGAGAAATTAACTGAGAACACTTTTGGAATGGTATCATGATAGAACTATCTTGTCATTGCTGGTTTGCTTGTTTAATAGAAACGGATAGTGTACTATTTTGGTTCATTATTTTCATAATTAATTGTTGTGTAGAATAATGTACTCATTAGTTATTTTGGTTGAGTTTACTTTTTCTTGCTCTTAGAAAGCTTTGAAGTATCGCTTGAAATTGCTTTTGGCTTTTATTGATTTATATATTTCTGTCTTGTGGTTTTACATAATCCTGCTGTAAGGATCATATTTGTGTTTGTTGCTTTTCCCTCTCTGCTGCAGAACCATTTTGATTTATGTCTCAGATGAGCCTAAATTATATACATATTTGATCTGATTTTTATCACGAAATAATACAAAATATCTTGTATTTTGAATATAAAGTGAATAGAATACACCTAAGATCAAGTTACTGCGTCTGCTTGGTTTTAATTTTCAGGAAATGAAAAAAAACTGAAGAAAAACAAAAAAAAATGCCCAGTGCAGATGCATGGATTTCGATGGGGACAAAATCTAGACGCACAGGACAAAAGCGAGCCTAGTGCGGACGCACTGTATCACCAGTGCGGGTGGCCTGGTCTGCACTATAGCAGTCAGCCAAAAATGAAGCTTGATCTTAAAATAGCTATAACTTTTGACTCATAACTCCAATTTAGGATTGCGACCACTTTTTGAAAAGCTAGCAAGAAGAGCTACAACATGAGAAACTACAAAAGGAAATTTGGAGTCAGTCGGATGTACTAAACTCGCAGACAGTCAGAAATACACGTTTTTTTGACAGCTTTTCTATTTTTGGTGTATGATGGACACGTTTTTACAGTCAAATATGGACAAGGCATCATGAAAAATAATCCAAATATATCACCCACTAATTTCACTTCCTAGCATCTTAATTGGGCATGGTCCTTGGCTATAAAAGAGGAGGTTCATTTTCATTCAAAAAGACATCCATTGATCACCTCAATCTCTCCCTCTCCACACATACAATACTTAGCGATAAATTATGAAGTAAGGAAAGCTTTCAAGCAAGAAGGAGAAAGGTTTCCTGAGCAAGATTCGGCAAGATAAAAGTTTTTGATTTGTTAAAAGGTGTAATTACTTTTTTTTATTTCATTTCTTCTTATTTTGTCAACTTTTTGTAATGGATCTCTCTAATAGAGAATAGTTTTCTCTTTAGGAGTTTAGGTCAATGCATGAACTTGTTTAATTCTATTTTATTTGGTTATTTATTCTTATTATGATTGTTTTATGGTATTTGATTGTTAATTGCTATGATTTAATCATTTGTGTCAATTACATAGTTAGTACTTGAATTGTAGTATCCCGTTTTGGATTTGAAAGAACCAAAATTGACTGTGATTAATATGATAGTACCAAATTTTGAATGCAAATACTCTAGGTTTAGATTAAAATTGTAACCAATTTAATTTAAGCCGGAATTATATAAATTAAGGTTAGGAACTTGGTGAAGGACCTAACCGTGAAGCCATACCCTAATTAGGACATCTCAATTCGAATCGGGTATTAGTATGATGGACTTATTTGTGAAGTACCAATATTTGAGAAGATGAGAGACTAACAAGAGCTCAATGGGTCTAGGTAGCTAGGGTGAGAGACATAATTGAGAAGTTCGAATTACCTAGGCACGTTATTAATTTACGAAAGTAACCCTTAATAACATATTAGGTTAGAAACCTCGTCAAATCATACATGAATTCAAATAAATACCGAATAAATAGAGTTAGCAATGGATAGTAGATCAAAGACCCCTAGATCTCTAAATCTTGAAAGCAAATCAATTCATTTCCTTTACTTTTATTTACAATTATTGTTTCAACTCCTTTCTTTTGGACATTGAACCCGACCTTAGGAATCGTTAGAATAAAACCCCCACAATTACTTTATTGCACTTACTTTCTATCTTTTTTGAAATTTATTATTTAAAGTTTAAGCATAGTATTTACCATACTCCTTGTAGTTTGATACTCGATAATATACTACACGGTAAGATTGTATACTTGTAATCTAAGTCGAAAGTGTATTTGGACGTATCAATCTCCTTTTCATGTAGATAATTTTAATGTCGCGAAAGTATTTACATGGAATGTACTATGATATTATTTTCTTGACCATCCCGTTAATTAATGTTAATAAAATCAAGTATAGATCATGAAATAGGTCTCTTTGTTGCAATTCTCTAATCCTCTTTGTGTTGATAGTATTAATTACTTAATTGTAATGTGAGTAAAGCTAGCATACGCTTAAGTCTATCGAAGACATTGGTGCACCGTGCACTTGACTCTTTTGCTATCGGATTTGCACAAAATTCGCTATCATAGATCGCTCCGATGAGACGAAAATGAAAAATTTGTTTATTGCGTTATCTTCGAAGGCGAGTCTCTTACCCTCGTCATGATATACTTTTGGAGAACGAGTTTATTGCAAAAGGAAGTAGTGGGAGTAATGTAATACTTGAAGAAATTCAAGATACATCACACAATATAGTATCTGAAACAGATCAGATATACCAACCACTTGATACTGCTGATGAGCATCTGAAGAACCAAATCCACAAGTAGCTATGGAAGAGGTTCTAGTCCCAAGCTCAAGTGTTTCAACACAAGTTGAAGAAGAACTAAATCCGCACACTGTTGTGGATGAAGTTCGACAGCCAGAAGAACAAGTGCTACGTAGGTCAGCAAGAATAGTCCATGCACCCGACAGGTACATGGGACTACACGAGGTCTCAGTTTTTGACACTAAAGATCCTCTGACCTATGCGAAAACAAGGGATAGACTTGACTCTGATAAATGGTTGGAGGCCATGAGATCTGAAATACAGTCCATGTATGACAACACGGTCTGGAACCTAGTTGTACCACTTGATGGGGTGAAACCTGTAGCTAACAAGTGAGTTTTCAAAAGGAAAACAGACATGGATGACAATATGACTATTTACAAAGCACGACTAGTAGCGAAAGGATTTCAAACAAATTCTAAGAATTGATGAAACATTTTCACCCGTGGCTATGTTTAAGTCAATTCGGATACTCCTAGCAATTGCCTCATTTCATGATTATGAAATATTGTAAATGGATGTCAAAACCACCTTCTTAAATGGAAATTTAAGAAGAGGATGTGTACATGACACAGCCTACGGGTTTTGAAAATTCAGAGAATGCTGGGAAGGTATGCAAGCTTCTTAAATCTATTTATGGATTGAAGCATGCATCACGGAGTTGGAATTTTCGATTTGGCGAAGAAGTCAAAAAACTTGACTTCGTCAGATACGAAAAATAATCTTATGTGTACAGAAAAAAACTAGTGGGAGTGTCATCACCTTTCTTAATCTTATATGTAGATGACATACTCTTAATAGAAAATGATATTCCACTATTGCAATTAGCCAAGTCTTTATTAAAGAAAAGTTTTCTCGATGAAGGACTCAGACGAGGATGTTTATATACTAGGCATAAAGATCTACTGAGGTAGATCAAAGAGACTTATAGGATTAAGTCAAAGCACGTACATTGACAAAGTACTGAATCGGTTCAGCATGCAGGATTCTAAGAGAGAATTCCTGCCAATGAATCATGATACATAGCTTAGTAAGACTCAGTGTCTTTCAACAACTGATGAGCAAAACACTATGAGTAGAGTCCCATACGCTTCGGCTATTGGCTCTATCATATACGCTATGTTGTGCACTCGCCCTGATGTCTCATACGCTTTGAGTGTGACGAGTAGATACCAGACTAATCCAAGCATAAAGCACTAGAATGCTGTAAAGAATATCTTTAAGTTCTTAAGAAGAACTAAGGATATGTTTTTCGTCTACAACGTTATCACCTAATACGAGAGATCGTAAACATAATAAAATGTTTATAATTAATTATAAAAGATATTATTAATATAAAGGTGATGTAAAGGTTTGCAAAAATTGACATAATCAGCAACACAGCTGATCCACTCACAAAATCTCTTCCTCAAGTCAAGCACGAGATGCTTAATGCTTCTATGAGTCTGGAACACATAGAAGATTGGCTGTGTGATTTTCTCAGGATCTACGAGATCTTAGATAATATAGAGTTTTGTATATAAGTAGGGCCTACGATGATTGGCTCCTAGCTTAAGTGAGAGATTGTTAGTATAATAATCTAGAAGTCAATAATACTATAATTTATCATAAAGCTTTGTTCATGAATTGAATGTTTATTTATATATCATTTTGTTGCCTTGAGTATTATTGTATTATGGATCATTTCGAGTTCATGACTGAAATTGTGAAACTCCATAATTAAGATGATATATACTCTTAAGAAGTCACTAACTGAGGTAATTAGCAGGAACACTAATTAACCGTTACTAGATTTGTATGTGAATTAAAAGATGATAAAGTTTTACAAACCATTGACACGAGATGTCATTTTAATCACATAGATACATGTTCTAGGAACATGATATTTGACAGACCCCGAATGAAACATTAAATAGAATTGTGTTCGTGTCATTAGTGTTTTCATTCAGTGTTAAGTTCTAAGTATGAGGTATTCATTTTTCCTACATAAGAAATGTATCTGTGACTGTTACCTAACACTATCTGTAAAAAGTAGCTATAACGGTAGCTCTTCAGCATACATAACTTATGCTGAGGAAGTGATGGTTTACCAAAAGTACCATTGTCTCTCGTATTTTGTATGAGCTATAGCATCACTGGGCCCCTTGGTAGAGTTAGATTATATGCATGCGGTATAATTACAAGAGTAATTATATTTGATAATCTGCTCAAGATCAAGAAAAGATTAAGTTAGCAAGGATGACAGACATCTACCTTGAAACTGATCTGATAGCTATGTGACAAAAGAACTGACACAAGTAAATTATTTACTGGATCGTGATATTGTACTGTACAACATCATCTGTGTAATTGGATGCTCATGATGCGTTTTGCCAGATGCCTCTCATGATTATAGAAGTTAAAACAGTTTTAATTTTATTTACCAACATAACACAAATCCTATTGGGTCACACAATATAGGAGTTAATCGGAGAATCTTATTGTGATTGATTATAAATTGGTTATGATCAATAGTAAGATGGTTATAATTAATTATACGTGTTATAATTAAATTATAAATGTCATATAAGATGACAAGCAAAAACAAATGTTAATTTATAAACGTACACGTTATGTTGTATAAAAGTTACCGAACAACAATCGAAAAGAAATATAATTGTACATAACAATAATATATATATATATATATTTGATTTGGATTTTAATTGTTAATTATGGATTTGAATTATGGGTTTAAAGCCCAAAAATAATCGAAGCCTTAATTAAAATTAAAAGTCCAAAGTCAAAGCCAAATTAATAAAGCATTTTACTAATCATGACACACCACCTTCCACACTCTTCTACATGCTTCTACACCCTAAGGTGTCATGAAAGGTGTCATGGAATGAAAGGTGGCATGGCATTTTGGTAAATAGGCCGAACTTGAGGGGTATTTTGGTCATTGACGAACCTCCTCAAATGCCTATAAATAAAGGGGTGAGATGAAAGAGAAAAATTACTAATTCACGTGTTATCGAATTGTCTGATTAGTTCGTTAATTATATTTTCTCTCTTTCTCGGTTTACAATTTGTTGTTTAATATTCATGAGATCGGTGAATAGTGTTTCTGCAGAAAACCGTGGTTTACGGTATTTCTAACAAAAAAAATAAACCGCTCTCTGGTTAGTCCTGATGGATAACCTATAGAGGCACCATACGTTTGTGTTGGGGTTTTGACGGTTCAAACCCATTGATCTAGCTTAACAGCGGAAGTGTGTAAAACAAAATTTTACGGTTAAGTTAAGCTAAAAATTAAACGAGGTATGTCAGGAAACCTTCCAAGGCGGTCCACCTTCAGTATTCCTTTGGCATCAAAACCTCATTTAATTTATTTACAGATCTACTCCATAATTGATTTTCTAAAGCATTAAATCTATTTACAAATTAAATAGATTAATATAACAATTTATACCTCAATTCCAAATCTCAGTTGGAATGCAGAATAAGCGAGAAGAGCTACACCAAGGAAGGAATCGACT